>JAVJIF010001786.1:0-281975 GCA_038442645.1 Agave tequilana | reverse complement strand
ACAATAATGTTATATCATTGACATGCTTAATTTAGATTATTCTACTAAATGCTTGAATGCCTTTGATGAAAATTCTTGGCTTTGGCATAGAAGATTAGGACATGCATCTTTTGACCATCTTTCTTCTAAGGAATTGGTGAAGGTATACCTTACTTGAAGTTTGAGAAAGACCGCATTTGTGGTGCGTGCCAACTTGGGAAACAAACCAAGTCTTCCTTCAAACCAATCAAGGATATCATGTCAACTAGGCCATTAGAATTAATTCATATGGATCTTTTTGGACCAACTAAAACTAAGAGCTTAAATGGTAGTAGATTTGCATTTGTTTAGTTGATGATTTTTCCCGTTTCACTTGGGTTTTCTTTTTGGAACACAAAGATCAAACTTTTTCTCATTTCAAAGTTTTTCGAAAAAGGGTTGAAAAAAAGAAAAGGTTTTTTCGATTTTGAAAATAAGGAGTGATAGAGGTGGTGAGTTTGTTAACCAACTCTTCATGACTTATTGTGATGAAAAGGGAATCAAGCATGAAATGTCATGTCCTAGAACTCCACAACAAAATGGAGTTGTAGAAAGGAAAAATAGAACACTTCAAGAGATGGCTAGGACCATGATAAGTGAATATGACCTCCCTCAATATTTATGGCCGAGGCCGTAAACACCGCATGCTATATTTCAAATTGTATTTATTTGTGTAAGAATTCTTCCAAAACATCTTTTGAAATGTATCATTCTAGAAAACCAAATGTTGCATATTTTAAAGTTTTTGGATGCAAGTATTTTGTTTTGAATACTAAAGATAACTTGGGTAAATTTGATGCTAAGGCTTATGAAGCAATCTTTGTTGGATATTCTACTACTAGCAAAGCTTATAGAGTATTCAATAAATCTTCACTTACCATTGAAGAATCCATGCATGTTAAGTTTGAAGAATCTAATGTGGTTGTTGAGAATGTTGTAGAGATTGACCCATTAGGTGAAGACATGGTGAGACTATCCTTGAAGGACTCACCCGCTCAAGAAGAAAAGTAAGAATCCATTGGTAATGTTCTAGAGGATAAAGAGGAAAGCTCTCAACCGCTTCCTAAAGCTTGGAGATATGCTACAAATCATCCCAAGGAGCTCATCTTAGGTGATGCATCTAAAGGGTAACAACTCGCTCCAAACTCCATGACTTATGTGGTAACTTTGCTTTCATTTCTCATTTTGAACCAAAAGCATCCTCGAAGCCGAGGCGGACTCATATTGGTTGCTAGCCATGCAAGGGGAACTCAATCAATTTGAGCGCAACCAAGTTTGGCACTTGTTCCTAGGCCCCACGATAGACCAATAATTGGTACTAAGTGGATCTTTAGAAACAAGATGGATGAGTCGGTAATGTCATTAGGAATAAAGCTAGGTAGTGGCCTAAGGTTACACTCAAGTTGAGGGAATTGACTTTGAGGAGACCTTTGCACCCGTAGCACGGCTTGAGGCCATACGAATGACACTAGCTTTTGCATCTTTTAAAAATTTTAAACTTTTTCAAATGGATGTGAAAAGTACATTTTTGAATGGTTTTATAAATGAAGAAGTTTATGTTGAACAACCTCCCGGTTTGTTGATCATGTTCATCCTAATTTTATTTTTAAACTTGATAAAGCTTTGTATGGATTGAAACAAGCTCCAAGAGCTTGGTATGAAAGGCTTTCTAGTTTTCTCATTTCAAATGATTTTGTTAAAGGCAAAGTAGACACAATATATTTTTACTAAGCATGTTGATAATGACATTTTAATTGTGCAAATTTATGTTGATGATATAATTTTTGGATCTTCTAATGAGTTTTTATGCAAGGAGTTTGAAAAGGTTATGCAATGTGAGTTTGAAATGTCTTCCATGGGTGAATTGAATTTCTTTCTTGGACTCCAAATCAAGCAATTGCAAGATGGGAATTTGATATGTCAAGCCAAGTACACAAAGGAACTCGTAAAGAAGTTTGGACTTGAAGGCTCTAAAGTTTGCAACACTCCCATGGCAACTAAAACCAAGCTTGATAAGGATGACCAAGGTAAAAATGTTGATATTAAATTGTATAGAAGAGCATGATACGGCAAGTAGGCCGGACATAATGTTTAGTGTGTGTCTTTGTGCTAGATTTCAATCGTGTCCCAAAGAGTCCCATCTTATTGCGGTAAAACACATTATTCGTTATATTAAGGGCACAATTGGAATGGGTCTTTGGTATCCGAAAACCGGAGATTTCTCAATGATGAGTTATTCGGATGCCGACTATGCGGGTTGTAGAGTAGATAGAAAGAGTACTAGTGGGACATGTCAATTTCTTGGTAATTGTCTTGTTTCATGGTCCTCTAGGAAACAAAATTCCGTAGCTCTCTCAACCGCCGAGGCGGAGTATGTTGCCGCGGGGGCTTGTTGTGCACAAGTCCTTTGGATGAAACATACTCTCCTTGATTATGATTTGCATTATAATCATATAAAAATATTTTGTGATAATACTAGTACTATACATATGACTAAGAATGCAATTCAACATAGTAAGACCAAGCACATTGAGATTAGATATCACTTTCTTAGAGATCATTTTGAGAAAGGAGATATAGATATTGATTATGTTTCTACGGATTTGCAACTTGCCGATATTTTCACTAAACCACTTGATTTTGCTAGATTTTCTTTTATTTGTGGTGAACTCAATATTTGTGTTATTTAATAAAAATGTTTTTCTTAACCCTTTTGATGTATGATAAAAAGGGGGAGAATGAGCTTACGTATGGAAATATGAGATCATGGTTTTGGTTCCATATGAGTTTATATATGTTTTTAGTTTTTGATGTGTTTTCATGAATTCTTGTATTTGAGTTTAAGTGTTTTGCAAGTGTTTTATATCATATGGTGTTTATGATTTTTAGTCTCATGGTTTTTGTTTGCAACTCATATGGTTTTTCTTTGTTTAACATGGCATAATTTGAGGGGGAGCTTACACCCTCTCTTTTATTTTTGTTATAGCCTATTTGTCTTGTCATCATCAAAAAGGGGGAGATTGTTGGCCCAAAAGGTTACACTCTCCATTTTTTTAGAGTTTTGATGATAACAAAACAAATAAGAGCTATTGGTACTAATTAGTTTGTTTAAGATAAGTTTCAGGTTAGTACCATATTTGGAGGCCATTGCTTAGCTATTGCAAGAACTTCTAAGTTCATGGAGCAAAGAAGGCGCTTTGCACATCAAGGAAGGAACATAGAAGAGAAGGCTCTAGCAAGGCATTTCATGGCTCAAGACTTCAAGATTGCTCAGGATTTTTCATTAGAATTGTTTCTAGTTTTATAGTTTTGTTAAAGAATAGTGAATAGGTTTGAAGCTCTATCACACACGTTTTGCACACATCTTATTTCCAAAAATATTTCCTATAATATGTACAAAAATATTTTTGTATACAATCTTCTGCCTACAAACTTATTTTTATGTTTTATATATATCTCTATTCAAAACTACTTTGTTTAATTTTAAATTCCCTTCAAAATTCTGTTTCAATTTTGACTTTTGACCTGATCGGTCGGCCGACCGGCCGACCGACCCTATGTCAGGTCAAGTCGGTCGACCGTCCCAGTCGACCGAGGTTCTGGCAGCAGGTGCGTATCCGTGTGCACGTTTCACGGTCGACGACGAGCGGTCGACCGAAACCTGCCTGACTATAAGTCGTTTGCTCTCTGTATTTTCGGATGACCGAACGGTCGACCGAGAGCCGGCAACGGCTCTTATCTTTGAACTTCGTCGACTGACCGGTCGACTGAGAGAGCCATTTGAATAGTAACGGCTATTTTTCTGAGTTGTTTTATTTTTGTCTTTTTCTGTCTAAAAGGGGTTTAAATGATATTTGCTGATCCTATTACTTCCTAATTAGCCTTAAGTGAGTTTTATCTTTAAACCCTAGCCCTCTACTATAAATAGGGATGTTTAGGGAGAGGTTCATGTATAAGAAAAATTTGCAAAAGTTTCAAAAGTTTAAGGCATTCAAAAGAGCTTTGTTTCTTGGTTTTTGTGCTGAATATTTCTCTCATTTTCTGAAGTATTTTCCAAAGACTCTCTGATTTCTTTTTCTTTTCCACTTACACACAAGAGCTTCAATCCTCTCATTATTCTACAAGGATTTTTGTAAGGGAAGAGAACTTTTCAAAAGAGAGTTTGTGGTCTTTTGATCACCAAGAGAGAACTTGTACTTGAGATTGTGGAGTTGGGTACTCCGGTGTATTTTGTAACATCTTTGTGAAGTTATAGTGGTTAGAAATCCTTCTGGGGAAGGCGGGACGTAGAGCTGGGTGCTCGAACCTCGGAAAAACTCTCGGTGTTTGCGTTTGGTTTACTTGCTCTTGCTTCTTACTTTACTTTCATTGCTCTTATTGCTTGCTCTTTATTTTCTTTGCAATATTCACTTGTTTTCATTCATCTTGTCAATCAAAGTCCCATACAAAAAGATTGCATTGTGCACCTCCAACTCATATCCAGAGGAATCACGAGGAAGGAGTTCAGAGCCCTTCACGGGGAATTCGGCTTCTAGTCTTGTTTTGGGAGATTGTTGCATCATAATTTTTATTTGTGCATTGATTAGCATTATCACCTATTCACCCCCCCTCTAGGTGATTTTCATATACCTCCTGCAGATAATCTAAAGTTTGGAGTCATCTAGGTCTAAGTCTACCTTAGAATAGGCTTGGTTGATTTTAACTTTGACTTTTTGGTGTGATCTTGATTTGAATTTATTGTGCATGCGAGTGTGGTCAAGAGACCCAATTACATCTAGATTGATTAGGACTAAGTCACCACCTCAATCTAACTAAAAACAAATCACCACTAAATAAAAAAATTATTCCCCATGGCCTATCCAAATTCATTTGGATACAATTCATTTTATAGGCCAAATCCATCTTTCCATCTACCAACTTCTTTCTTGAATTTTCATCCCCAACCAAACCTCTCATTTTTTATATCCTATCCTATCATTTGGTGCAATTATTGTAATAATCAATCTCATTCTTTGAAACAGTATCTCTCGATAGGGTATTCATTAGGACGAGGTCCAAATCAGTTTCACACATTCCATCACATCAATTAGGATTCAATAACAATCATAAGAAGGACACACAAACTTCACACCAAATGCTAAGTAAAAATGTTTCACACTGGGCCCACCTAGAGATGATAGCTAATGAGTTAGCTGATGAGGAAGAGGAGGATTCATTTTCTACTCAACTTGTTCTTGATCCAAAACCAAATAGACCTATGTCAATTCAGGAACACATCAATCGAGATAGAATGAAAAAAGTCCAAAGTGAAAAACTCATGTCAATTCTAGATCACATTCGTTTTCATGAAGCAAACAAGTTCAATAATGTTGATAAACTCGATGAGAAAGTATTCGAATTAAAAGACTATCATCGATATCGAAATAAACCGATTAGAAAGTAGTTGGCTGAATATTCCCCTCGTAGAGAGCAAGTTGAGTCAGATAGTGAGGATAAATGTAATAATGAATCTTTATGTTTGGATGAAGTGTTTCAAGATAATTTGAATACACATGCACCTCTCAAGAAAACAGTGAATTATATTGTGATGATATTTGTGAAGATGATGATCCTCTATTTCTTGATATATTGTTTAAGGATGAGTGCGATCACAGTCGTGAGAAAACATATCTTAAGGATGTTACATCTAGAGTTTTCTTTGAGAGAAGGAAGCTTGAATTAAGTATCTTCACATTTAATGAACCAATTAATGATCAATCATTTGAAAACATAACTCAAGAATCTCAAATTGACAAAAGTTTTAAAACCCCTTCGAAGATGAACTTAAGTGTGGATAAATCGAGTAGGGATACTTTGGTTAGTTATATACCTCCAAAAGACATGATTAATTCAAGTCTTGAGGAGATGTATGAGGAAGAGCTCAAAATTCTAGGTATTCATGTTGTATATGCCGCCAACTACAATGTATAATAAGGATGAATTTGTGAAGAGTGGTGGAAAAAGGAAGAGTAGAAGGAGTTGAGGAAAGTGATGAACAAGTTGGAGAGGATGAACACAAAACTGACAAAAAGATTGACCTCTCCAATTTCACCACTAAAAAGGACACATTGGAATAATGGAAAACAAGCTCGAGGGAAAGAACCACCGCCTTGAGGTAACATTATGCCTTTCTTTTGTCGTTTTCATGTACAAATGCATTCATTCATACATTGAGAACAATGCACGAGATAGGTGCGGGGAAGGGCTTACTAACTTACTAATATAGGTAGATATTGAAATCACCTAGAGGGGGGGTGAATAGGTGATAATGCTAATCAATGCACAATTAAAAATTTATGATGCAACAATCACCCAAAACAAGTGAATATAATAATGAATGTAGAGAGCAAGTAATAAGAGCAATGAAAGTAGAATAAGAAACAAGAGCAAGTAAACCAAACGCAAACACCGAGAATTTTTTCGAGGTTCGAGCACCCAGCTCTACGTCCCCGCCTTCACCCAGAAGGATTTCTAACCACTATAACTTCACAAAGAGTTACAACAAGCTCTACGTCCTCGCCCATAGATATTGAGGGAGGTCATATTCACTTATCATAGTCCTAGCCATCTCTTGAAGTGTTCTATTCTTTCTTTCTACAACTCCATTTGTTGTGGAGTTCTAGGACATGACATTTCATGCTTGATTTCCTTTTCATCACAATAAGTCGTGAAGAATTGGTTAACAAACTCATCACCTCTATCACTCCTTATTTTCAAAATCGAAAAACCTTTTTCTTTTTCAACCCTTTTTCGAAAAATCTTAAAATGTGAAAAAGTTTGATCCTTGTGTTCCAAAAAGAAAACCCAAGTGAAACCGGAAAAATCATCAACTAAAACAAATGCATATCTACTACCATTTAAGCTTTTAGTTTTAGTTGGTCCAAAAAGATCCATATGAATTAATTCTAATGGCCTAGTTGACATGATATCCTTGATTGGTTTGAAGGAAGACTTGATTTGTTTCCCAAGTTGGCACGCACCACAAATGCGGTCTTTCTCAAACTTCAAGCAAGGAATACCCTTCACCAATTCCTTAGAATTAATCCTAGAAAGATGGTCAAAAGATGCATGTCCTAATCCTCTATGCCAAAGCCAAGAATTCTCATCAAAAGTATTCAAGCATTTAGTAGAACAATCCAAATTAAGCATGTCAATGATATAAACATTATTATCACGAAATCCGGTGAGAATACAATCATTGGTTTTACAATCAAAGATTTTGCAAGAAGAATCATCAAAAATGACTTTAAGTCCACGGTCACAAAGTTGACTAATACTAAGCAAGTTATGTTTCAAACCATCAACAAGAAAAACATTTTCTATAATAGGAGATGCACCATTTGAATGTTACCTATACCGATGATAGTGCCCTTGGAGTCATCCCCGAAGGTGACGGTGCCACCTTCCACGTACCTTGATAGGGTTGTAAAGTTGTTGATATCCCATGTCATGTGTCTTGAGCAACCACTATCAAGGTACCACCGCTCCTTACGTCTTGGAGCCTTGGTGTGTACCTACATCAAATAATTTAGGACTTGATTTTGGTACCCACATTTTCTTGGGTCCTAAAGTGTTAGTATCATGAACCCATACAAGATTATTTGTTCTATTTATTTGGTCATAACAAAACTTAGTCAAATGTCCATTCTTACCACAATTAGTACATCTATACACTCTACCATATTTAAAAGCATAGTGAGTGTGTGACTTGTGAGCATGTGTAGATTTAGCATGAGTGTTGTGTGTAGTGTGAGCATGAGGAATTTGACATGAGAAGTTTTAGCATGAGAAGTGTGCTTTTTAGAAAACATTTCCTCAAGTTTCTTAGTGTTGAAAGCACAATCCTTCAAAACTTTTCAAAATCAACAATTCTAGTTTTTAACGAAGAAATTTCTTTTTTCATCAATCTTTGGAAATTTGCTTTGCAAGCAACTTTATAAGCACTAAATTCATTTTGAGTAGAAATAAGATTTGAAGAAATTTCATCCTTTTCTTTAGAAACAATAGCAAGTTGATTTTTAAGAAAAGCAACTTCCTTTTCCAATTTTGAACATTCTATCTTTTTATTATCATAGCTTTCCGAAAGTTCAACAAAAGCATGTACAAGCACCTCTTTACTTAATTCATCTTCTTCTTTAGGAGGTTGAGAGGTTACCTTGGGTGTGTTTGCCATGAAACACATGTTCGCCGTGTCCACCTCGTCTTCGGATTCGCTTTCCGAATCCCATGTGGCTTTGTAAGCTTTCTTTTCGACCGGCTTCTTTTGCTTGAAGGAGGAAGTCACCTTTTTCTTGAATTCCGGGCAATCGGCCATGATGTGTCCGGGCTTTCGGCAATTATAGCAAATGATTCTTCTCTCCTCTTTTCCTTCAGATTTCCTTCTAAAGTTGAGCTTGTTCTTCCGGTACATTATCTTCACGTTTCGGACAAGGAGGGATAGCTCCTCATCTTCTTCTTCATCTACTTCATCGTCATCAAAAGTGGAGGAAGACTTGAAGGCTATGGATTTCTTCTTTTGAGGAGCCGCTTCTTCTCTTGCCTTCTTTTCCATCTCATGAGTCTTCAAGTTTTCAATGAGACTTATGAGATCCATTTCATCCTTGTCATTCAACTCTTTCAAGGTGGTGGCTTTTATCTCCCATGATGAAGGAAGAGCCCGAATCACTTTCCGCACCTTTTGTTCATTGCTAATATCATCACCTAAAGAGGAAAGAGTATTGGTAATTTTAGTAAACCTTGTAATCATACAATCAATAGATTCATCATCAATCATTTTAAAGCTTTCATATTGGGACCTCAAGAGATCTATCTTAGCTCTCTTTACTTGTGATGTCCCTCGTGTGTAACCAACAAATGTTGCCAAATCTCATAGGCGGATTGGCAATGTATTACCCGTGTAAGGTCATCCTCATTCAAGGCGGTTAGGAGGGAATTTTGGGCCTTGGAGTTAGCCTCATATTCTCTAAAGGTAAAGTCGGACCAAGTGCTTTCCTCACTATCGGGTATAACATAGGGCTTGGTCAAGGATTTTGCAACTAAGCTATCTAAAGATTGTAAGAAAATAGTCATCCTAACCTTCCAAATAGGAAAATTAAGTCCATCAAATTTAGGAAGGGTTTTGATGTTGTCGGCCATGTTTACTAGTGTATGAATGAAGGAATGCAAATGATGATTAGCAAATTTTAAGGATCTCTCTAAGGATGTTAAGCCAAACGTAGAGTCCAAGCTCTGATACCAATTGAAATCACCTAGAGGGGGTGAATAGGTGATAATGCTAATCAATGCACAATTAAAAATTTATGATGCAACAATCACCCAAAACAAGTGAATATAGCAATGAATGTAGAGAGCAAGTAATAAGAGCAATGAAAGTAGAGCAAGAACAAGAGCAAGTAAACCAAACGCAAACACCGAGAATTTTTCTGAGGTTCGAGCACCCAGCTCTACGTCCCCGCCTTCACCCAGAAGGATTTCTAATCACTATAACTTCACAAAGAGTTACAATCACACCGGAGTACCCAACTCCACAATCTCAAGTACAAGTTCTCTCTTGGTGATCAAAAGACCACAAACTCTCTTTTGTAAAATTCTCTTCCCTTATAAAATCCTTGTAGAACAATGAGTAGGATTGAAGCTCTAGTATGTAAGTGAAAAGAAAATGAAATCAGAGAGTTTTGAAATAAACACTTCAGAAAATGAGAGAGAATTTCAGCACAAAAACCAAGAACAAAATCTCTTTTGAATGCCTTAAACTTTTGAAACTTTTGCAAATGATTATTGTTAGAAACCTAACCCTAATCACCCCTATTTATAGGAGAGGGCTAGGGATTAAAGAGTAAACCCACTTAATGGTAATTAGGAAGTATTAGGTTCAAAAAATATCATTTAAACACTTTTAAGAAAAGAAAAAGACAAAAATAAAACATGTTTAAAAGTAGCCGTTATGGCTGAAACGACTCTCTCGGTCGACCGAGGTTCAAATAAAAGAGCCGTTGCAGGCTCTCGGTCGACCGCTCGGTCGACCGGTCACAAACAGAGAGCAACTGCACTTCAGTCGACCAAAAAACGTGCACACATGCACGCACCAAACTGCCAGAAGCTCGGTCGACTGGGTCGGTCGACCGTTCTGACCTGACCTAGTGTCGGTCGACCGGACGGTCGACTGGCTCAGGCCAAAAACTGAGTTTGAAAAAGAATTTTGAGGAGATCTTGAAATTTAACAAAATAGTTTTGATTAGAGATATGTATAAAACATAAATTGAGTTTGTAAGCAAAAGATTGTATTTAAAAATATTTTGTACATATTATAGGAAAAATCTTTTAGGAAAGACATGTGCGCAAAAATGTGTGTGTAGGAACTTTGAGCTTCAAACCTATTCACAATTCTTTAACAAAACTATAAAACTAAAAACAAATCTAATGAAGTCTTCTTGAGCCAAAATGAAGTCTTGAGCCAAGCAATGCCTTTCTAGAGCCTTCTCTTCTATGTTCCTTCCTTGCTTTGCCATTTGCCTTATATGCTCCATGAACCTAGAAATTCTTGCAAAAGCTAAGCAATGGCCTCCAAATATGGTACTAACCTGAAACTTATCTTGAACAAACTTATTAGTACCAAATAGCTCTTATTTTTTTGTTATCATCAAAACTCTAAACAATTGGAGAGTGTAACCTTTTGGGCCAACAGATATTAACAAATTTTTTTCTTTTAAAAACTTTTTGAAAAAGATAACAATACTTTGATTTATTTTTAAAAAAATTAAGTTAATTTTAAGGAATAGAAAAATCATAATTAGGGTTTCTTAATACTGAGTCAAAATAAGATTATTTGTTTGATTTTTAGGTTTAGAAGGAAAATTTGAAAAAAGTAATTTAGCCTTGATTTTTACCTTTATGAAATATGCATACTTTATACACTTACACACTTGAAATTCAAAACAATGACTCTTGTACTTTAAAAAAAAATTATATAATATATATATATATATATATGTATGTATGTATGTATGTATGTATGTATGTAATTCTTGATTAGCTAGGTGTTTTAGCCTAAGAAAGCCTTGATATTTTAGCGAAAGGTAATTGGGTAAGTTTGAAAAAAAAAAGAGAAAAATATATAAATATAATATATGTATTAACACATCTAATAATGAATTAGTTAGGTATTAGGGCCTCAAGAAGCCTTGATACTTACACGAAAGAAAAATAGATGAGTTATACATATTAAAGAAAAAAAGAAGTGTTTAAAGGGCAGTGGTAATACTTCGAACTTCTGCAAAAAAAAAAAAAAAAAAAGTTATATATATACAAGGCATAAGAGTTGAAGTTGAAGAATCCCAAGTCAAAAAATTCACGGTCACAAAGGTGCATATGACTTAGGAAAAAATAATCGACTAAGTAAGAAACTCAATTTTAATTCTAACTAAATTGATAATAAATATTTACATCAAGACTAAGTATGGGAATGAATAACTTGGTGATCCTAAGACTTATATATTACTTAATTTTCTCAAAAATATTTCAAATTTTTTCTCTTTCAAAAATAAAATTTCAAAAATACTAACATTTTGTTTTTCTTTCTTTATTGATTTTGTGGGTATAATTTACTAAAAACTCTCACGAGACAAACTCGTCCTCTAGGGATAACCTAGAGGTCATGTTGCACGTGCTAAGTATAATCATGATTCCTACGAAAGTGAGATTAAGATAGTTAGATTTTTAATTTTTTTCTTTTTATTTTTACACGAGGACGAGCAAAATGATAGTTGGGAGGTGTGATTGGTCATCAATCATGCATATTTTTAGTCATATTTTCACGCTTATTTTTTATAAAATAATATTATTTAATTCATTTATTGTTTAGTAATGTACAGACCTCGATAATCCAAGAGAAAGTCCAAAGAAGCCAAAGGCCCACAATTATTATGAAAATAAATATTCATTGGGAAGATAAAGGAAGCTACTAGTTTATCCCATTTAAATTTGAGTTTTAAATTAATTTAATTTAAAACCTAGAGGAGTAAAAGGATAAAACAAGATAAATCCTCATACCAATTGAAGATAAAGGTGAACTTCTATTCAAATTCCGGTTTCTTGCACCACAAATCGAAGATAAAGGGGAGAAAATTTGAATTTAAACCCAATCTCCAAGTTATCTAGGAGATCAAAGTATTTCAAAATTCAAGGATCAAATGAAAATTCTGAGGATAGATCTCCACATGAACGGACGAGATGAAGTCATGTGCAAAGCACGTGACCAAACTCCACAAAAAAGCCACGACAACCCTTTTTTGCCGTGGAAAAACTGCTATCCTAGGGCTGCGTGCGTCGAGTTTTGGGGGTGGTGTTCTATTAGGACTCTACTTCTAAGATTTTCTATAAATACCCCTGAAGAGCAACAGAGGAGATGCATCTCAGAAGCTTAAGATTAGGGCTTTCTTTAGATCAATTTTCTTTCCAATTTTTCATTATAATTTTCAAGTTTTTTACCTTGAAGAAGATTTGTAAGAAGGAGAAGTCATTATAATTCGAGGTGACAGATCAATACAAGGTGCTTTTATTTTTTTCATATCTCCTTTGTTAGTTACTTGCTTTTTGTTCTTTATTTTCATGCAATCTTTTTATTCAAAAATCATGCTTTGTTTCTCTCCACCATGAGTAACTAAATTCATTTTTCATGACTTGCTAGTATCACCACCAATAGACCCATAGTATTAAATAGAGAACCCAATTAAATTCCATGCATGCTTAAACCCTAGGTTTATCTTGAAAGCACATGTGATGATAATTAAGTCAACTACTTGCTAGTACTCTTTAACTATTTTTCTTAATCTATGCTTAACTATTGTCTTGATATTTTAATATTAAATTTTAATTAGTGCCATTTCAATTAGAAACTTGTTATTGGTCTTATGTGTTTTACTTGAATCCTAGGGTAATTTATAATGTTTAGGGTTTAGCGTGAAGGTATTCTCTAGTTGGTATTATTTGTTTATGGTGGTAGATTATTAGCAGGTTGTGATCTTTCTCTTAATTGATATAAAAATCAAACTTCTTTCAACCAATCTCTTTCTTTAAACTCTCCAAACAAAAGAAGAAGGTGTAAGAAAATAACAATACTAAAATGCTTCCATCGCATCTCTCCCTAAGGTTCGACCCGAATAGCCCTCGCTACATGGTTAAATTGCGATTCAGAGTCAAAATCAATCACATACACTTTTCATATTCTCTGTATTCTTTTTGACAGTCAGTCCTCTCATATTTTGATTTGTTGTGCCCCAATCTTCTTCTTCCTGATGTTCTTGTTCTTCGATTTCTTCACTAGGAAGCTCACTTCCAGCTCAGCTCTGCTCCTTGATTTCTTTGAACTATCAGTGTCATTCGATATGTACCTCTCACTTTGAGATGACAATGGTATCCTGCTGAATTGTAAAGATGGTCCCAAATTGGTAATACAATCTCAGTTTGTAGGAATTACGTGAAAGGTCCAGGTTCAAGGGGCTTCCTCTAACTATCCCTGTATAGAAAAGTGCAAGGGGGCTTCCTCTATCCATCCCTGCATAGTATAGGTCCACTCATTAGTGATACTTGGCACCATAATATGGGGAGGAGCTTCCTGCTGGACTCATGTTCATCCCCATCATTATTTGGTTAATGGCCCATACCCATAATCGCTTGCTTAAGTACTAGGGCCCACAAATCCTCCCATAGGTGGGGGTACTCTAAACCCAAGAGGCCTAGGATGGGGACTTTGTGAACCCTGTGATGATTCATCCATGCCTAAAATATTTGGAAAATTTCAGCACTATAAGTTAAACATTAGCAAAAAAAATATTATATAATGAATTCAATATCACCTATACTCAATTGCTAGAAATAGAATAGAATTGCAATGGAATGGAATGATAAAGTCTATCGTTAATTATACATCACACCAAATTTAATAGAACAGTCAAATAAATGTAAATTTATAAGATTGAACACATAAATGCAAGTAATTACTAATAACCTAGCCCTCTTCTATGTTACTCTCTGTAGTGTCTCCTCTATTGTACTTGCTGCATAAGTTGACCGACTTCTCCTGTCAATTTGATCTTTATTGTCACTCATTTCTTGTTATCGTTTGCTCTCTAGTTGTCATTAAATTTGAGAAAGTGACAACATATTTATCATCCTCATCCATAGTCTCACCTTGCTCCTCCACTATATTTACTTTCTCATATAAAATATTATCATGTATCAAATTTGTGGCAATAATATAATTGTATAAGACAGTACAAGCAATTACAATCTCCACTTGGCTTACAAATGGATGATGAAGTTTGGCAGATAGAATCTTGAACTTGTTTTTCAAAATTCAAAAATGGGACTCTATCTTATTTTAGAGGATGTAGGTTGAACAACTTTCTTAGATTTTTAGGTGTATGGCCTGCTTGTTCCTTTAGGTGATATCTCACGAAGCGACAAGGAGGAAGAAACCCTGGCCTGGTACTATAACCGATGTAACATAAATTATACTTGCCTACAAATAAATTAATTACCTTTTAGCTTTAGCTTTATATATTATTAACTGATTCAAGTTGAGTATAGTTAGGGCACACCATCATACACTCCTAGGCTATTGGGTGCTGGTAAGGACATGACATCCTTAAGCACAGTGAAATCATAGCCGATCCCTGCCACCATGCCAACACGTATGTGAAGCATTTGTTTCACAAAGTTTCAGCAAGTACGTTTTGAGTTACACCTTTACGACCTCTAAAACGGGCCACTTAATTTAGTGAAAATCATGGCATCAAAGTGTATACCATCAATCAAACCAATGCAGTCTTACAAAAAATATACAAGTATAACAACTCTTACTATACATTCTAAAGTGTGGTAAAGATTAACTACCGACTTACCAAAAACATAAGGTACTATAATGTACTACTTTCCATTTTTGGGGGAGTTTCATTAGGTGCTTGCTTCATGTATTGATCCTGTAGAATGGAAATTGCACCTAACACTTTATTTGAATATTTACTTATTATTTCACCGAATCTAATAAAATCTACTTTAATTATTTTATTCTTTGACTTGTGACCAACTATGTGGAGAAGATGGCCAATTGCTTCTCTATTGGCACATGAATTTATCTCACAGTAGGCCACTATCCCTTATTGTTTGTGCCAAATGGAAGAAGGCTCCATTACGTATCCTAAGATAGTCCACATAACTACTTCTAGACTCATTAATGATACGGTGCATGTGTGCATGCTTATATAAATCTCTAATAACGAATGGTTCACAGGAGATTGGCCTTGAAGGATGACGATATAGCATGTGAAAGTATGTCACTAACATTATGACAATTGATGATGCAAAGTACACACATCTGCACAATTTGCTCTTCCTCATCATCCATCTATAAATTACGTCTCCACACCAAACTAGTTCAACTCTAAAGATTTAAATAAGTTTACAAAATAGACACTTGCACACTATAAGAGAATATCACTTGCACACTACGCATAACTTGCACCAAGCCCTATAGATCATACCACAAAGTCATCAGTGAAAGTACAGATTTGGAAACACTATTTCAGAAGCTAAACATCCAATATATGCATCAATATCTCAATTTGTAACAGTTCATATATTACAATACATAGGAATCAATGTATCACATATGTAATAGTTAATAATAATCAATTTATCAAATATATAACTATGTTATTGATGTGCGAATTGGCAAGTGCATCAATCATTAACAAGTAATCAAGTGATGATGCTGAGTGTTGAACTCGCAGGAATTGATGTCTATTGAGCATCAAACAAATTTGTTCTAGTTTTATTTGAACAAACAGTTATGATTTAGAAGAAAACTAGATTATGAAAACTAAAGTAAAGATATTGGCTTTTGGATGAGATAAGTGCTAGGAAAATTGATTTCGACAAGTATAATCAGTTATAAAATTATGCTTGTGCTAGTGAATTCTACGACTTATGTTAACAATCAAAAAATACTAACCTAATTAGTATTTTCTCTTGAGTAACACTAATACTATCCCCTCGATGAGAAACTACAATATCTCGATCTACTAGATTATAAGTTAAAAGATGCATGAAGATTTGTGGCCTTTCTCTCACAGATTGCACAACCTATTTCCTCTCGGTCTCTAAATGTAAGGTTATAATTTCTATTCCTAAGATGCTACGCTAGATATCTCCTCTCGGTCTCAAACCTAACCATCCATATAATTGTTGACCACCAATTAATAACTTGAAGATTGGGATTAAAAACTTAACATACAGAAGAATTTAACATGAAAATGGAGTAGTAGACTAGCATATAGCAACAAGATTACATCGTCATATTAGCATACATCAATGCCCTAACTATGACAAATTAGTTCATGAAGGATAAAGTGCTAAACATGATATTCAACATGAATTTTATCATAAAATAAAATAGAAGAAGAAAAAGATTAGAAAACACCAATTTGCAGGAACCTAGAAGATGCTCTCTGCTGATCTTCTTCAACTTCAGAGCTCATCATTTTCTCCAAAAGGTAAAACTTTATTTAGAAATTAAAAATAAAAAGAGTTGTATAGCTTAGGTTTTACAGGAGATTGCAGGGCCTATATAGGCCACATACTCTTCTACAATCCAAACAGAACTCATAGAAGACTCCCCTAATCATACAAAAATTACACAAAAATTACATCAGCAGTTGCCTAACTTGGACGGTCACACAACCATGGTCATCGGCTGTTCAGCCGTTGACTGTGAGTCAGCGTATGAAATTGAATTTGAAATGATTTAGAAAAAAATCCCTGGCCATCCTTTGACTATTCAACCGCCGCTCAGTCGACTTTAGTGGCTGGCCGGCCATCCAGCCTTTGAATTAGGGGCTTATCTTTCTGCAGCCTCTTCCATGCACTATTTAGCTTCTAATGGTAATGTTTTTTTGTCATTAGAGTCTCTACTGCAATCTTCAATGTACATTAATTTTCTGTTTTTCTCCAATTTGTGATCTTGACCTAATTTTTGCAAAAATAGTGCAGAATTAATGTGTAACAAAAGAGGTATAAAAGTGGTATAAAAGATGTGTATAAGTTACACTTATCACACCTCTGTAACTAACTTTTGCTAGTCCTTGAGCAAAACCACAAAACCTAATAAAAAAATTAACAATCCTAGAAAAAAAAGAAAAATCATAACTTACTTTCGTAGGAATCACGGTTGCACTTAGCACGCGTCCTAGTGGATTGAGTATTGACTCATGAGGGTTTGCATTATGATGTTTAGGATTTATGTACATATTTTACACCACTTTTATGCTTATTATTTGCCACATTTAATTCTGCACTGGCATTTTTGTCTATATTTTGTAGATATTAGGTCAAGAACATAATTTATAGAAGGAAGAGAATGGCAAATTATCAATATATCAATTGAAGCTTACAAAAAGGAAGATGCAGAACTAGAAACCCAGGAGAGAAATTTCATGTACCAATAGAGTCTACATGGTGAATTGAAGATCTTGCAAATATCTGGGGATGAAAAGACTTAGTCAGATGGCTGCGTAGCCATTGATTTCGGCTACGTAGCCGTAGACTGGTCAACAGAAGTGCCAGTGCATCATTCAACTATAGGTCAAAGACAGAGATGTATATAGGCTGGAGTTTAGCTGCACAGCCAAAATTTTGGCTGGGTAGCCGAATTTATTAAGGAATTGCTGGCGTCTTTTTTTTGGGACTTCGTGCATAATTGGGAGACGAATTTATGAATTCGAGTAGGGTTTCTAAAGGTGTCTGATGTCTATAAAAGTATGGTAACCTCTTGTAAACTATTATGCTGTTAATCTTTCTTGGATTTTGGAGTTTTTAAATAAAGTTTATATTTTCTGGTAATTGTCCATTGATTTTTTGAGCTTTGGATAAGAAAAATAGCAAGGAGACACTTCTAAAAGCTTCTACATTAGTGCCTTCTTCCCCTTTTTTATTTAATTTTTGCATAATGAATTTCACTTATTATTTTATACTTATAACTTTCTTAGACATGAACAAATTTTCTTTAGTAGGGCATTGTTGTAGCTAGATATTATGATGACATACACAAGTAATTAGGATTAGTATTATGATTCTATATGCATGTTAAGTTTCTAATTTCACTTTTATTTTAATAATTGATGGCCACAATATTTAGATGACTAAATTGGAGACCGATAAGAGATAATTTAGTCAAGCATCAATAGAATTAGAAGCCACAACTTAATAAATTGAGTAAGATTGTGCAATCTTAGAGAAGGATCCACCATACTTAATGCTTCCTTTAACCTGAAAATCTACTATATCGAGAGATTGTAAATTCTTACAGTATAAGATAGAATTGATATTACTTGAGATAGAATATTAGTTAAAATAGGAACTTTTAATTGTTAATATGTGTAAATTTGCTAACACTAATACTTGATCTATATCTAATTTTATTTATCGAAATCAATTACCCTATCTTATTCTCATAAAAACAACAAGTAACTTGCTTTAGTTAAGTAGTTAGTTTAAAATTGTCACCACTTATTGTACGGGAATGAAAGTTGAAAGTACATTGAAAAATTTTCTTGAATCAATGAAAAGTTATAACAACTCAAATTCTAACTACAAGAGAGAGGAGACACTCAAGCTCAAATCTTCTCTTTGTTTAAGGCTGGATTTTTGCGTAGCGGTGGAAAGTGAATCTTATTTTTCGTTAATTGGGTGAATGTCAAGTTTCTTCAGAATTTTTCTCCTTGGATCACTGATGGAGTACCACAACTCCTATCCAATGAAATCTCAAAGAGACATAGGTAAAAACTTGAACTCAGAAGTTTATATAGAAGAGCTTAACTCTTGTAAAGCCAATATTCCTCAGCTGAAAATTCTGACCCTTCTTTAATAGCAGCTCTAGCTATTTATAAGGGTTCCAGGGGTAAAATTGTCCCCTAAAAATCCTCTATAATGGGGTTAACTCCCCTCATTACGTGGGCAGTACTTGACCCAGTAATGATGGTAGTTATAACTAAGACGCAGGGCTCCTCTGTAGTTGAAACGCGGGCTTGAGCTCTGCGCTTAGCCATTGAAATGGCGTTGGACGCGGGCCTCGAGCTCCGCGTATGGGCACTGTTGTAGTGTTAAACGTGAGCCTCAAACTCTGTGTTTTCTTATTGATGTGTTGTTGAACGCGTGCCTCGAGCTTCACGTCTGAGGTGCGGGCTTCAAGCTCTATGTCTTGGCATTGAAGTGGTGCTGAGACGCGGGCTTCGAGCCCTACGTCTTGGCATTAAAGGGATGTTGGGGTGCAGTCTTTGAGCCTGCGTCTTGGCATTGCATAAATGGCTTTGACTAGCCTCGCGTCTGAAGTATGGACTCTGTTATCTGATGACTGATCTTTAGTGATTTTAGATAATCTACAGAACCCCCTCTAAAGTTTTCGAAACTTTACGGTTGACTGGGATAGGTTTCAAAATACTTTGTACTTTTCTTTGGCAGCAAGCTCTCAAGACTGGACTGGCAATCTTCTGAGAGACCTTGAGCTTGATCTTATCTGAATTTTGATCTCTGTGAGTGTCTTGTTAAACTCTTTGAAGCCACCAGAGATGATCATCGTGAGTGTCTAGATACATAGTTCAGATCTCATCGGTACTCTGAGCCGTTGTCGGTGTACTGTTGAATCGGGAGAAATTGCCAACTGCTTTTGTCAGTGTACTATTGAACTGATTGCAAAAGCAGAGACTGAACACATGTCTTGTAGACGTGAAGGTCGTGTTGCCTTGCGGACACGGACCTCGTCTGAAGTAGAAACACGATTCTTATTCATTAGAGAGACGCGAACATCAAAGTGGAGACACAGCTCTCACTTTATTGAAGTGACACAGACTTCAAGGTGGAGTCGTGGACTTCTCTTTATTGAAGAGACATTACTCTGCTGTTTTGCCAAGGCGCGAGTTTCCTTCAAAGTGAAGATGCACGTTTCATTTGATGAAGAAACGCGACTCTGAGTGTTACAAATGCGAACTTGATTTAAAGTAGCACAGCTCTCACTTGGAACAGAACAGAGGCACAGCTCTCTTGTTTTACCAAGTCACGAGATAGAGAATATTGAAGAGACACAGTTTTTGAAGTGGAGACGCGGCTCTCACTTTGTTGAAGTGACGTAGACTTCAAAGTGTATACGCGGACTTCTCTTTGTTGAAGAGACGCAACTCTGTTAAATGCGATACTCGCGTTCTAACTGTGTTGCCACATGTCTGGCGGAGATAAAAAGATGTTGTTCTCTTTAAATGCAAGATCGACGTTCTGGGTGCACTGCCACGCGTCTAGCAATAATCAATCTCGAGATACGGGTCGTGTAT
Source organism: Agave tequilana (assembly GCA_038442645.1). Lineage (NCBI taxonomy): Eukaryota > Viridiplantae > Streptophyta > Magnoliopsida > Asparagales > Asparagaceae > Agave > Agave tequilana. The sequence goes on along the minus strand of JAVJIF010001786.1, from coordinate 261,543 downwards.
CTCGACCAGTCACTGCATCTATAAATAAAGACAGCAGTCTTTCAAGAGTCATTATCAGACTTTTTCTTCTCTGTTGAACTCTGCTTCCAAAGTTTTAAGAACTTAGAAAAGCTTCGAGCTTTTTCCTATTTGTCTCCATCTTTTTTAAAGAATTCATCATCAAAATGGCCCCAAAGACCAAGTCTGTGGCTTCTTCCTCGAGCGCTGTCACTCCAGAGGTTCAGATGTGCAGTTCCTCCACGCAGGAAGTCCACATTTCAGGTAATAAGATCGAATTGGCTTTCACCATTAAAGAACTTGAAGAGTTATCTTAACTCTTAAGCCTCTTCTGGAGTTGAATCGCCAACGCGAGGCTCATGCCCGCGTTTGATTTACAGACGTAACTCTTGCACTGGTAGGCAAGACGGAAGTTTGATGACTTTCGCGTCTTCGCTTTATCGACTTGAGCATGTGTCTGTCTGTTGAATGTGGGTTACATTGAGCCTTGCGTTTGATCCCAACACTTAGAATATTTTCTAAGTGGTGGAATTCAGACGCGGACTTCATGTGAACCTCGTGTCTCTAAGGTTAGACGCGGATCTCATTGAGCTCCGTGTCTAAGTCATTAGAAGCGGTTCTTAGGTGAACCCTGCGTCTGAGCTTCAACACTTGATAATTTCAGGTTGTTGACTGTTGTGTTGTCCTTTTTTACAGTGTGATACTCTTCAAACCCTCTGTCCAAGAAGTGTCATATTGGACATATCGGTGGTGTTGACCCAAATATGATTTTCATTCTTCATAGGACTGCTCCGGTGATTGCTGGTAAATCAAGGAAGCGACGGAGCCGGGTTAGTAATGCCAGCATGCTTACTCTCCGGGAAATCATCTCAGACGGTCGGCTCAAATCAGATTCCCGTGCACTACTAAGGAAGCCCGACTTCTTTTTTGGTGACTCTCGATCGAGGAGGATGAAGCTGCTCTTTATGATGGAGATTACAAGTGGCTTTGTGAAATCGATAACAGGAGATTCTTCTTCCTGAACATGGAGCGGATGTATCCCCTAGCATACCTGCAGCATATGTCTGTGCGTCGGACAATAGACTGGGAGTTGGTTAAGCCAATCTCTGGAGTTTCCCTAGGCAAGATAGGTGCCCGCAAAGCCATCACAGTCAGTCATGGGAGGGACGTGCTGGGTTGTAGCCTGATTTGGTCAGAGCTGAATACCCAACAGTGGAGACTTCACAACTTGCAACCACCTTCATCAGACAATTCCTGGACGTGAGGGGTAATTTTCCTCCAGAATTTTATACAATTGGATGGATTCACTCTACCGACAAAACGTGAAGGGCAAAATGGTATAGTTTGTTCTTGCAGAATTTGAAGACCTTTTACTGCAGGTAGACTATACGGGGCTATGAGGGTTGTCCAGTATGGTATTCCGCAGAGCACCCAGCATTTCTGCGCTATCTTGGAGCCTTACAATTCAGAGACCTGCACGTTCTTCACTCCCATAGGGAAAATGGGGCTTGCCCTGCAAGAGATGTACAAAGTCTCAGGGCTGGTGATTGGAGATTGTTGGAACATATTTCAATGAAGACTTTGTGAAGCATTTCATTTGGAGGTCTAACACACGAAGAATCAAGAGTTCTACATGATCAAGATGTCCCAAAGAGAGTTGATATGATGTGGTTTGTAATTATGAAATAGCATGTAAAAAGCCTTGATACACACACATATCATAGTCCTGTTAGTCGACTTACAGTCTCCTATAGTCGACTTACAGTCTCCTATAGTCGACTAATACCATGTGTAGTCGACTTGACCCAACCCTAGTCGACTAATCCTGTGTGTCAAAACAGACCCAACTCTCTGTTTCTGCATTAGTCAACTTGACAGTAAAATATAGTCGACTAATAGCAAAGTGTAATCGACTAACCCTTGTCCCCTAGTCGACTAATCCCTGGTCCAGTCGACTTAAAGGAAGTTGCAGTCGACTTGATTCAGTTAACCAGAAACTGTCACTTGAACTAACTTGACCTAGTCGACTTATAGTCAAACCTAGTCGACTAATAGTAGGAAATTTGCCTTGTATAGTCGACTAACTCATAAGGCAAGTCGACTATAGGCAGTTTCTGACTGTTGGTCTTTTTGTGTAACGTTTCCCAACATTTGAACATTCAAAAGGCACCTATTAACTACCCTAACTTACTCTAGAGTGCAGCTATAAATAGTGTGGTTAATCCAAAGGTCAAACAACAATCCAAAACTTCAGTTTTCTAATATCAAATTCTGCCAAACCTGAAAACTGATTCCAACTTCTGTTCTTCACCAAAAGTCATTTCCATTGTGAAGTTCTCTGAAGTTTCTCCTATACTAGACCTTGTCCACGTTCATACACAATACCAAGGCTTATAGGAAAGTTATAATACTCAAAGCAATCATTGTACACGGGTGGCTTCTTGGTGTAGAGGCAGTTGTACAAGGTGAAGTTTATTCTCTTGGTGGAAGAGAAGGTGTTCTCTTGGTGGAAGAGAAGGTGTACAAATTTGGCAAAGGGGATTTGTCAAGTGGTGTGCATGGTTGTGATTTTGGGTGTACAAAATTAAGGATAAAGAAAAATCTCAAGCGGGTGGCTTGGGGACTGGATGTAGGTCACGAGGACCGAACCAGGATAAATCTCTCGTGTTTACGTTTGTCTAACTTTCTGAGATTTACTTTTCTTTATTGCAAGTTTATTTATTTGTTTAACTTTAATCTTTCTTTGTTTAGTATTTGTGTTGACTTCGTATTTTAGATCCATAAGTGCCCACAGAGAAAGTTCCGCATTTGGCATCATCTCGGGACCAACAATTGGTATCAGAGCGAGGTCCTACAATTGGTATTAGAGCGGGTACAAGTCAACAACAAGGATGGCAACGGAGTTCTCATCATCCCAATTTAAAGAAGGACATTCTACACAACGTCCACCGCTATTTGACGGATCCAACTACAACTATTGGAAGTGTAGAATGAAGATCTACTTGCAATTGCTGAACTACGACCTTTGGAACATCGTAGAAGCATCGTACACCAAGCCAACAACCAACTACAACGCTTGGAGTGAAGATCAAAAGAAGAACGCGAACCTTGACGCCAAAGCGATGAATGTCTTGTTCTGTGCATTAACCAAAGAAGAGTTCATAGAGTGTCAACAGCCACTTCTGCACATGAAATATGGCATACTCTTCAGGTAACACACGAAGGCACAAATAAAGTTAAGGAATCTAAAATATCTGTTCTTGTCCACAGGTTTGAATTATTCAAAATGGAGGAGAATGAAACCATATCCGAAATGGTTACAAGATTCACCGACATTACCAATTCATTAGCATCTCTTGGAAAGGACTACACCCAAGTTGAAAGAGTTCGTAAGATCCTTCGTGCACTCACACCAGAATGGGAGAAGAAGACAACCGCCATTGAAGAGGCGAATGATCTCTCAACTATGATATTAGAAAACCTAATCGGTAATCTAATGGCATATGAAGTGCAGTTAGAAGAAAGAAAGAAGGACGAACGACAACACCGTTCAAAGAAGAAAGAACTCGCCTTCCATGCATCTTCTGACACAGATGATTCAAATGACGATGAAAAGGAGATGGCAATGCTTTCAAAGAAATTCAGGAGATTCCTAAAGCAAGGTAAATTCAAATGCTTTAATTGTAATAAACAAGGTCATATGAAGATGGATTGCCCTTTGCTCAAGAAGAAAGAAAAATACAAGAGCAAAAAGTTCAGAAAGAAGAAAAACTACGAAGCATCATCAGAATACAGTGATTCATCTTCCTCGGATGAAGAAGAAACCACTGAACGTGTCAACCTATGTTACATGGCACTAGAAGATGATGAGGTATCATTTTCTGAACTTTCTGATACATTTCATGAATTGTTTATTCATCTGAAAAATGAAAAATTGAAAAATAAAGTTTTATCAAAAGAAAATGAAAAACTTTTAAACGAAAATTCATGTTATGCTTTACAATATTCTTCTATAAATTCTGAACAAGATGAGTTTGAAAAAGTCATATCATCTTTGAAAAATGAAATGAGAAGTTTATAAAAGAGAACATTTTTCTGAAAAAGAAAACTGAATCTTTGAATAAAAGGATTTCTATTTTAGATAAAGATATTTCAGTTTTCAAAAGAAATATGAAGATCTTTTGCAAAATGTGACTAAGTTCAATAAAGGAAAAGAAAAATTAAATGATTTATTATCTTTTCAGAAGTTGTCACATGATAATCATTATGGTATTGGATATAATGAAAAGTCTTCATATGTTAGTAATCCATATGTGAAAAGAAAGTCTAATCTTGTTTCAAAAAGAATTAAGACAAAGTTTATATGGATTCCTAGGAATTTAAGTTTTCATGATAAAAATACATATATTGCTTCATACATTCATGATATATGTGATTCTTGCAACTATGTGTATACTAACAGGTGGAAACCAAATTCTAAATGGATTTGGACTCCTAAAGGTTAATATGTTCTTTTATGTTTGGTACCATCTAATGTTTATCTTGCAGGTACCATATAAAAGTTAATAAGAACATATATATATATTTACTAATATATTTGTTGTAGGGGGAGAACAAAGTCTTTTCATATTTGTTATAACCCAATTTCTGCAGGGGGAGGAAAATATAACCTATTTTCTGCAGGGGAGCACTTGTGCACACAAAGCGTCATCATCAAAAAGGGAGAGAATGTGGAACATATTTCGATGAAGACTTTGTGAAGCATTTCATTTGGAGCTCTAACACATGAAGAATCAAGAGTTCTACATGATCAAGATGTCCCAAAGAGAGTTGATATGATGTGGTTTGTAATTATGAAATAGCATGTAAAAAGCCTTGATACACACACATATCATAGTCCTGTTAGTCGACTTACAGTCTCCTATAGTCGACTAATACCATGTGTAGTCGACTTGACCCAACCCTAGTCGACTAATCCTGTGTGTCAAAACAGACCCAACTCTCTGTTTCTGCATTAGTCGACTTGACAGTAAAATATAGTCGACTAATAGCAAAGTGTAGTCGACTAACCCTTGTCCCCTAGTCGACTAATCCCTGGTCCAGTCGACTTAAAGGAAGTGGCAGTCGACTTGATTCAGTTAACCAGAAACCTGTCACTTGAACTAACTTGACCTAGTCGACTTATAGTCAAACCTAGTCGACTAATAGTAGGAAATTTGCCTTGTATAGTCGACTAACTCATAAGGCAAGTCGACTAAAGGCAGTTTCTGACTGTTGGACAGTTTCTGACTGTTGGTCTTCTTGTGCAACGTTTCCCAACGTTTGAACAATCAAAAGGCACCTATTAACTACCCTAACTTACCCTAGAGTGCAGCTATAAATAGTGTGGTTAATCCAAAGGCCAAACAACAATCCAAAACTTTAGTTTTCTAAGATCAAATTCTGCCAAACCTGAAAACTGATTCCAACTTCTGTTCTTCACCAAAAGTCATTTCCATTGTGAAGTTCTCTGAAGTTTCTCCTATACTAGACCTTGTCCACGTTCATACACAATACCACTTATAGGAAAGTTGTAATACTCAAAGCAATCATTGTACACGGGTGGCTTCTTGGTGTAGAGGCAGTCGTACAATGTGAAGTTTATTCTCTTGGTGGAAGAGAAGGTGTTCTCTTGGTGGAAGAGAAGGTGTACACATTTGGCAAAGGGGATTTGTCAAGTGGTGTGCATGGTTATGATTTTGGGTGTACAAAATCAAGGATAAAGGAAAATCTCAAGCGGGTGGCTTGGGGACAGGATGTAGGTCACGAGGACCGAACCAGGATAAATCTCTCGTGTTTGCGTTTGTCTAACTTTCTGAGATTTACTTTTCCTTTATTGCAAGTTTATTTATTTGTTTAACTTTAATCCTTCTTTGTTTAGTATTTGTGTTGACTTCGTATTTTAGATCCATAAGTACCAACAGAGAAAGTTCCGCATTTGGCATCATCTCGGGACCAACAGAGATGCCCCTTATGAAGAATATGTCCCGTTGACAGAGGAGCTACATCTACTGAAGAAGAGTGATTCTCTAGTGTACGAGACTTATTGGGAAGTACTGTGCCACTTTGACATATGTGGGCAGAGACGGGATGGAGAAGTGAGGGAGTTAAGCAGATGTCATGGGCGAATTATATGTTCCCTGGAGTGAATAAGACTGACTCGATGACTCGTCTAGCTCCTAGCACTGATGAAAAATAACTGAAAGGATCAGTGCATCCACTAGTTCACACACTACAGAGTCTAATGAGGATGCTTTCAAATTGGACACGGTCTTTGAAAGTTTCCATCATCAAGCCAAGATCCCAATGTCTGGTCGGGCTTTGTTGGCGGGCTTCCTCATGTTGTAGTTGAAACGATACGTGGTGCTGACGTTACCGCATGAGGTGATTTAGGAGTCACCGACTAAAGCTTGTTACATGGGCACATTAGAAAGCTTAAGAAAGCTAAAGAATATTACCACCAATATATATATATATATATATATATATATATATATATATAATATATATATATATATATAAAGCATAAGAGTTAGAGTTGAAAAACTCTTAGTCAAAATATTCACGGTCAAAAGACGCATACGATTTAGGGTAAAATAATAGACTAGATGAGAATATAATTTTATTCCTAATCTTGATTGATAACAAATATTTGAATAGAGACTAAGTCTAGGGATGAATAGTTCGATGCTCTTATAACTTACAAGTTGCTTAATTCTTGTAAAAACACTTCAAATATTTTCTCTTCTTTTCAAAATGCATTTTCAAAAACACTAACAATTTATTTCTTTTCTTTATAGATTTTGTGTGTAATCTACTGAAAACTCTCAGAAGACTACAACGCCTATTCTAGGGGTAACCTAGAGGTTGCAAGGCTTGTTAAACATGCTAAGTGCAATCGTGTGACCTGCGAAAGTGGTTCGATAAAACCATAGGTTAGTTTTGTTTTGCTCGAGGACGAGCAAAAGATAAGTGTGGGGTGTGTTTTAACAACCATATTGCATAATTATTATTGCATTCCTGCATTCATTCTGTAATAATTCTTACAAACACATCTATATTAATGTCCTAATCCATACAGGGTTTGATAAAGAGAAGATAAGTATGAATCCTATTCAAATAAATCCAAAAGTTCAAATCAAACGGGGATCGACTCAAATTCAGAGGATCTAAAGGCTATCTTATCTAAAGATTGGATCTACCAAATAAGATAATATTATATAAATTCAAAAAAAAATAGAATTTGTGAAGACCCTAGCAATTTTCCTAAGGATAAAAGAATATATCGTCAAACACAGAGCAGATATTCAAAATCCAAAAGAACAGAAAGATAGAGGACAGATGGATGGAGATACGCCCCCAGATCCTGGCCCAATGGCTAAGATCCAGCCATAGAAATGCGGCAAAAGCCGCGTTTTCGCGGCGTTTCTGTTGAGTTAGGGGGCGTTTTCTCCCCCTATCTTCCTATGCTAAACCTTATCCCTAATCTCCTATAAATATCTGTATTCAGAGAGAGATACACCAGAGAGCTGAAAAGTCAGAAAAAGTAGAGTTTTGAGTATTGTAATGCGAGATTAGAGAAGATCAAGAGTTTTGTAATTGATGATTATTGAATAAAATTTAGAGTTCTTCTACAAGATCTTGCAGCGTTCAGTTTAAGTTCTCTTTAATTTTCTCTTTATTTTTTTATGTTATTCTCTTCTTTTAATTGCATGTTTGATTCTATTAATTCATCACTAATCTTATACATGTTCTTTTCTCTTTTCTTTTATTGGTTCTTTTATTTTCAACATCATTTAGAGGAGGGAGACATCAAGGTGACGACAAGGAACAAAGTCACTGGTTTTCATCTTTCACCTCCCTTATTCTCAACTCTTAGGTTATTTCTTCATCGTCTTCTTTAATTGATCTTCGCACAAGGTTAGTACTCTTTTAATTTTTGTTTTCTCATAGTTTCTTTGCCTTCCTTATTTTTTTATGCTTAGAAATTTTTAGTTTTTTAAAACCATCATCACACCTTTCTATAAAGGATTTTTCAACTAGAGTAAGATAAAAATTTGAATTTTTAAAATTAGATTTTCAGAAACAAGTCTCTGTGGATTCGACCCTATACTTGTCACTACACACTTTTGTTAAAAAGATTTTAGCAAGTTTAGCTTTTCTAAAATTTGTTCATGGTTCAAACAAAAGAATTTTTCATGACTTTTGAATCGCGAACACTGATAATAAAAAATATTAATCTAATAATAACAACATATTAATTTAATAATAAAAATATTATTCTAGTAATAACAAAAAAGTTACAAATGAGTCTACAAGTGAGTCTACAAGTGGGCTACAAAATTACAAATGGGTATACAAATGCAAGTGAATCTGCAAGTGGGCCACAAAATTGCTTTTTGGTTTGCAAGTAAGATTTGCAAACCATAAAATATCCAAATAAAGTAAAAAAAATAATTAGGGACAAACGAGCTTTGCAATCCGGTATACTCGCATCTTAACAAACAGTCCTCCAGTGAAAAGACCTCTCTATTTAAAATCACCCCAAGATACCTAACCTCCTCTCATGTAACTGTTACCTAGAACGCGGATAGCTCCTAAAACTTTGTTGAATATCTACTAAAGGTTTCCCCTGATCTAATGAAATTTACCCACATTACTTTTTCTTGGACTTGTGCCCTACAATATGGAGAAACATCGTGTAACATCCGGTTTTAATTAATCTTGATTATCAAAAACTGATTTTTATTAATTTTGATTATAAAAAATGATTGGATTTTATACTTTTCTATTTAAATTCTCATTATATGATTAATGAAAAATTAAGAGAACAACTTCTTTAATTGTAAATAATAAACATATATAGTGTGGAGATGAATATGTAGATATGTATATATGGTGTACATGTATTATACATGTATATATAAATTTAAAATACAAGTGACTGGGATGTGAGGTGGCTTGATCTTAGATTATGAGGTGAGATCAAGAGAGAAGTGGCAAGATCCTAGATGGCATGGGAAGATGGAATGCTACGTGGCATCATGAGATTAATTCTCACAAAGTATATATAGGTGAAAATGAGAAGATAATTTTTATTCTAATCTTCCTTCTCTCTCTTGATCTCTCTCTCTCATTAGCTCACCCTCTCAAACCCTAACTCTCTTTAATGGTCTCTCTCTCATGAGCTCCCTCATAGTAAACCTAACTTTAACTCTCTCTCTCTCTCTCTCTCTCTCTCTCTCTCTCTCTCAAACCCTATCTCACAGTCTTCCTCTCATGTTCTTTCTTGCCAGTGGTTGGTGGCGGTAGCAGACTGGCCAGAGAAGGGCCGGCGATGATCGACAGATGCAGGCCAGGCTGGGCACGGGCACAGGTCAGGTAGGGCACAGGCACGTTGAGTGGCCGATCGGACAACTGAGTAACCGAGAAGGAACGAGCAAAGAGAGCCGATGCCAGAGTGAAAGTACACCGAGAGGGGGGTGAAAAGGTGTAATGCTAATCTTAAGGTCCAAATACGAAAATGCAACAATTTATAATATGAATGATGCAAATGGTCAACGCAAATGAAAAGTGAAGCTAGATTCTCTATGAAGGACTCTAAAACTTCTCCTCTATATTCCTCTAGACAGTGAGTTGAGGTGCTCAATTGCCTTCTTGATTTAGAGAGTGAAAACCGTCAAGAATGAATGATGCTAGCAAGAGAAATAAAAACAAAAACACAAATGCAAGCAAATATAGAGTAAGAGTAAAAGAGAAAACAATCACAAACACAAGAGAATTGCTTTGAGGTTCAAGCACCAAGCTCTACGTCCCAGCCTTCACCGCGTGAAGAATTTCACTATCCACTAAGAATCTTTTCACAAAGGAGCGCCTATAAAGAAACTACAAGGTATACTCAAGACCAGAGTACACAACTCTAACTCTCAATCCTCTACACAAAAGGTAGCACTAAGCCAATGAGTTTAACAAGCTCTTGGTGACCACAAAGATCACAAACAATCCCTTTACAAGTTCCTATAGTATTTGATGTGAAATGAAGCTCAAGAAGTTTGTGAAAGAGAAAATCAGTTGAAATGATTCAATCTAAGAGCTAAAAACTTGCAGAAAATGATTTTGAAATGAGAGTATTTGAAGCAAGAAAAACTTGAAAACTTTTCTCTTGAATAAACTTGATTTTTCTAATATTTTCCAAAACTAATTATCTTGTTGTTTTTAATCCTCCGAAAATGAACCCTATATATAGGCAAATGATAAACCACTGTTAGAATAGCCTATCAGGTCATTAAGAGAGAGATTAGCCCCAAAAAAGCAAAAATACCCATTGAAAAAAAAGTCAAAGAAACAGATTTTTAAAAACTAGTCGTTACTGTAGCAGTGCCAGAACATCGGTCGACCGCCCAGTCGACTGGTAGTTCAATATATTGAACTAACCGTTGGCGTCGATCGACTACCTAATCGATCGGTCTCAACCGAGACCAGGCTAATGCAAGTCGGTCGACCACTAGGTTTGCCGGTCGACCGCCCGGTCGTCCGACAAATGTACACGCGAGCCCAAGCAAAGTCAAAATGATCCCGTGGTCTAGTCGACCGCCTGGTCGACCGACGAAGCCTGAAAAGCTATTTTTGAGTAAAAAATGAATATAACTAATTTTAAGCTATTTTATACAAGTTATAAAAACAATTTGATAATACATAGGCTTCAGGGTACATGTTAGAAATAGGATATAAAATCTTGAAAAATCATGAGACATGTATCAAACATTGAACCTTTGTAAAATATCAAAAAAGAGAAAAACTAGATATTAAAACTAATATTTTAAAAACTTGAATTTTGTATGTGTGACTTCTGGAGCATCACACTATACTTTAACATATTATTTTCTTACATAGGTGTTATGTCTTCAAGTCATCGGCTTCTCCAAGAATGAGTCTTGATTGTCCTAACTTGAATCCCATGCTTGAGTGAGCTTGAAACTTCAATACCTTCCTTTTGAGAAAGAAGCACTTTGAATCTTCTTGAAATTTAAAGAATACTTAAACACTTGAACATGATTAGTACTAGATAACAAATAGGTTTTGTTTTCATCAAAACAAGAAATCGGTGATTGTAACCTTGGGCTAACAATCTCCCCCATATGAGTTATTTAAAAAAATAGCATTAAGAGCTTTGGTAAAGCTCCCCCTAAAGTTATGCTTATCTATGAAGTTCAATTATTTATGACTAAAGAATGTGATAATTTCAAAGCAAGCCATCAAATGTATATAGATATAGATGTGAAAGTTGAAGAGTTATGCAAAATTATTTCATCCTCCATCCATGCCTCCAACAACCAAAATGGGTATACAATAAGGCATACAAACATGAAATAGAGGTAACAAAAATTATAAATCACCAAACAACACCAATATAAAGTATAAGTATGATATCAATTTAAATATTAAATAACATAGATATACCATTGTATAGATATCAATTCGAAAACAAGATATATTAATTTGAGATAAATAAAGTTGAAATAACTCGTAAATTCTTCTTCCCTTTTTCTTCATAAATCAAAAAGGGATAAAAAACTAGTAGATACAAACTAAAAACTAGTACATACCAATGAACACAAAGGTAAAAAGAAGATACCAATTTAAAAATTAGAAGTTCATGTATTTTAAGAAAAGCAAAATATGAATATCAATTGGAAATTTCATGAATCCATAATACAAACATTTAATTCACCACAAATAAATGAAAATCTATTAAAATCAAGTTGTTTAGTAAAAATATCCGCTAATTGAAAATCGGTAGACATATAATCAATTTCAATATCTCCTTTCTCATAATGATCTCTAAGAAAGTGATATCTAATCTCTATATATTTAGTCTTGATATGTTTATTTGTATTTTGATCATATGAATGGTATTAGTATTATCACAAAATATTTTAATATGGTCAAAATGAAAAATCATAATCAAGGAGAATATGTTTCATCTAAAGGACTTGTGCACAACAAGCCCCAGCCGCAACATACTCCGCCTCGGCGGTTGAAAAGGCTACGAAATTTTGTTTCTTGAAAGACCATGAAACAAGGCAATTTTCTAGAAATTGACAAGTTCCATTAGTGCTCTTCCTATCCACTCTACAACCGGCATAGTTGGCAACCGAAAAACTCGTCATTGAGAATTGTCCGTTCTTCAGATATCATAAGCCCATTCTAACAGTGCCTTTAAGGTATCTAATAATGTGTTTTACTACAATTAAGTGAGACACTTTAGGACAAGATTGTAATCTGGCACATAGACATGCACTAAACATAATATCCAGCCTATTAACTGTTAAGTAAAGCAAACTACCAATCATACTACGATAGAGTTTAATGTTAACGTTTTTACCTTGTTCATCTTTGTCAAGTTTTATTGTGGTAGCCATGGGAGTCTTGCATATTTTTTGCATCTTCAAGCCTAAATTTCTTGATAAGTTCTCTTGCATACTTGGCTTGATTGATGAAGATCCCAACACCTCTTTCCTTGATTTGGAGTCCAAGGAAATAGTTGAACTCCCCCATCATACTCATCTTAAATTCTTTCTTCATGCATGATTCAAAATTCTTATAAAGTTTTTCATTAGTAGATCCAAAAATGATATCATCAACATACATTTTCACTATTAAGAAATCATTATCTGCATGCTTTGTAAACAAGGTAGTATCAACTTTGCCTTTGATAAAACCATTTAAAATAAGAAAATACTCAATCTTTTATACCAAGCTCTCGGAGTTTGTTTTAAACCATACAAAGCCTTTTCAAGTTTAAAAACAAAATCCGGATGTGTAGGATTAACAAACTCGGGGGTTGTTCGATATGCACTTCCTCTTCAATAAAATCATTTAAAAATACATTTTTAACATCCATTTGAAAACGCTTAAAATCTTAAAAAGAAGCAAAAGCAACTGTCATCTGTATGGCCTCAAGCCGTGCTACGGGTGCAAAGGTTTTCTCAAAATCAATTCCTTCAATTTGAGCGTAGCCTTGGGCCACTAACCTAGCTTTATTTCTAATAACATTTCTCAACTCATTCAACTTATTCTTAAAAATTCATTTAGTACCAATTGTTGGTCTATCATGAGGTGTAGGAATAAGATGCCAAACTTAGTTGCTCTCAAATTGATTTAGCTCTTCTTGCATGGCAAGCAACCAATATGAGTCGCCATCGGCATTGAGGATGTTTTTGAGCTCAACATGGGAAATGAATGCAAAATGGCCACAAATATCATGAAGTTCGGTGTGAGTAGTTACCCTTTTGGATACATTACCAATGATGAGGTCTCTGGGATAGCTTGTAGCATATCTCTAATCCTTTGGAAGTGATTATGTTGGCTCTGCTTCACCATCTAGGACTTCTCCATATGTATCATCCTTAGGCTTTTCCTTTCGTCTTGTGTCGGTGAATCCTTCATGGAATCTTTTTCAAAATCATCACCTAAAAAATCAAACTCTACAACATTCTTCACAAGATAGTTAGATTCCTCAAACTTAACATGCATAGACTCCTCAATAGTTAAGGTTGACCTATTGAAAACTCTATAATCTTACTAGTATTTGAGTATTCAACAAAAATAGCCTCAAAAGATTTTGGATCAAACTTGCCTAAATTACCTTTGGTAGTCAAAACAAAACACTTGCAGCCAAAGACTTTAAAATTGAAAATATTTAGTTTTCTCAAATAGTTAATCTCAAATGGTATTTGAATTTATACTAAAATAAATTTATTTCCCAATGCAACATGAGGTGTTTATGGCCTTGGCCCATAAATATTGAGGAAGTTCATTTTCACTAATCATTATCCTAGCTATTTTTTGAAGAGTACGATTCTTTCTTTCAATGACTCCATTTTGTAGTGGAGTTCTAGGACAAGATAGTTCATATTTAATTTTATTTTCTTCACAATAACTGATAAAAGAATGATTGATGAATTCACCACCTCTATCACTCCTTATACATAAAATCAAAAAATCTTTTTCTTTTCCAACTCTTTTTCTAAAAATATGAAAATGTGAGAAAGCTTCATCTTTATGTTATAAAAAGAAAACCCATATGAATCTAGAGAAACATCAACTAAAACAAAAACAAAACAATAACCACTAAGATTATTGGTTTTAGTTGGGCCAAATAAATTCATGTGGATTAACTCTAGAGGTTAGTTGTCATGATATCCTTAATTGTTTTGATAGAGGATTTGGTTTGTTTTTCAAGTTGGCATGCATCACAAATGCGGTCATTTTCAAACTTCAAATAAGAAATACCTTTCACTAAATCTTTAGAATTAATTTGGGATAAGTGATCAAATGAAACGTGGCCTAGTCTCATATGCCATAACCAAGAATTTTCATTAAAAGCATTCAAATAAGTGGCATTGCAATCTAAATTAAGCATGACAATCATATAAACATTATTTTCACGAAAATCTGAAAGAACATATGTATTTGTTTTCTTATCCAAAATGTCACAAGAGAAATCATCAAAAATAATTTTGAAACCTCCATCACAAAATTGGCTAATGCTTAAGAGATTATGCTTAAGACCTTCAACCAAAATAACATTCTCAATTAAAGGAGATGAGCCAATTTTAATATTACCTATACCAACAATTTTTACCTTTGAATCATCCCTAAAGGTGACGGTGCCACCTTTATGCTACCTTAATAACGTTGCAAAGTTGTTGATATCCCAAGTCATGTGCCTTGAGCAATCACAATCAAGGTATCACTTCTCCCTACGTCTTGGAGCCTTGGTGCGAACCTATATTAAGCAATAAATTTGTTAATTTTGGTACACAAACTTTCTTGGGTTATATAGTATTAGTTTTTCGAACCCAAATATGGCTATTTGAAGCATTTATGTGATGATAATAAAACTTAGCCAAGTGACCTTTTTGGCCACAATAGGTGCAAGTATATGAGCATGTGAAATATGAGCATGTTTAGTGTGTGTGGCATGATGTGAATGAGATTGTATGTGAGCATGTGAAGCATGAGGTTTCCTTTGAGTTTGTCTCTTTGAAAATATAGTCTCAAATCTAACCTTATCAAATTCACACTTTTTCAAAATATTGCTCAAAGTATTAATCTTGTTTTTCAAAATTGAAATCTCGTTTTAATCAATCATAGGAAATTTAGACTTATAAGAAACTTTGTGAGCATTAAAATTATTTTATTTGTTTTGAAGTGTGAAAGATAGAACTTTTTTTTTATTTTAAAGTGTAACTATTTGATCTTGGAGAAGTTAATTTTTCTTTTTCATTTTTAAATATTTCTTTTTGAGAAAATCATAGTTATTAGATATCTCTTCAAAAATTTCACCCAATTCATTCATAAAAAGTTCACATTCATCAAGATGAGATTCGGATGTTACCTTGGATGTGCTCTCAGTTGCCATGAAACACACATGAGCTGTGTCAACCTCCTCTTCGGATTCGCTCTTCGAGTCTCATGTTGCCTTTAAAGCTTTCATCTTATATGGCTTTCTAAAGATTGTGGGCTTGGCTTTGTTCTCCTAGCATTCAGAAATGATGTATCTGGGTTTTCTACAATTGTAGCAGACAATCTTCTTGTCCTCCTTGCCTTGCCATTTTCTCTGGTTGTTGAATTTCGCCTTGTTGTACATTTCTTTACATTCTTAACAAGGAGGGAAAGATCTTCGTCATCTTCTTCTTCTTATCATCTTCATCGGAAATGGTAGGTGTGGACTTGAAGGCTAGCATCTTCTTCTTTTGTGAAGCCTTCTCTTCTCTTGCTTTCCTCTCCATCTCATAGGTCTTGAGATTGCCAATAAGACCTATGATCTCCATCACTTCTTTGTCAAAGTTGTAGCTTTCACTTTCCATGAAAGTGGAAGAGCTCGGATGACTCTTCTCACCTTTTGGTCGTTGTCTGTTCTATCACCTAAAGAAGCAAGACCATTGGTGATTTTAGTAAACTTAATAATCATATCATCAATTGATTCTTCTTCATTCGTAGCAAAATTTTCATCTTGGGAACACAAGAGATCAATCTTAGCTCTCTTGACTTATGATGTCCCCTCATGTGTGACAACTAGGTGTGACTAAATCTCATGGGCAGATTTACAATGAATAACTCTAGTAATATCATCATCATTCAAGACTTGAAGCAATGCATAGTGGGCTTTTGTATTGGCATCAAATTTCTTGGTGGCAATTCCTGACCATGTATCCTCATCACGATCGGGTTCACTAAAAGTTTAGTCACCGCCTTTGCAACTCAGTTTCCTAAGGATTGCAAGAAAACGTCATTTTAACTTTGAAAAGTTAAGGCCATCAAATTTGGGTGGAGTCTTGATTCTTTCGGTCATGTAAGCTAGTGTAGTGAACAAAAAGTGATTAGCTAGTAGATCTCTCTAAGGTGGTTAAACCAAAAACTAGAGTACAAGGCTCTGATATCAATTGAAAGTATACCTAGAGGGGGGTGAATAAGTGTAATGCTAATCTTAAGGTCCAAATGCGAAAATGCAATAATTTATAACATGAATGATGCAAACGGTCAACTAAAATCAAGAAGTGAAGCCGGATTCTATATGAAGGGCTCAAGAACTTCTCCTCTATATTCCTCTAGACAATAAGTTGAGGTGCTCAATTGCCTTCTTGATTTAGAGAGTGAAATCGACAAGAATGAATAATGCTAGTAAGAGAAATAGAAATAAAGACACAAGTGCAAATAAATATAGAATAAGAACAAGAGAGAAAATAATCACAAAGACAAGAGATTTGTTTTGAGATTCGAGCACTAAGCTTTACGTCCTCACCTTCACCGTGTGAAGGATTTCACTATCTACTAAGAATCTTTTCAAAAAGGAGCCTCCATAAAAGAGCCTCCACAAAGGAGCTACAAGATCTACTCAAGACCAGAGTGCACAACTCCAACTCTCAATCCTCTGCACAAGAGGTAGTATTAAGCCAATGAGTTTAATAAGCTGTTGATGAGCACAAAAATCACAAACAATCCCTTTACAACTTCCTATAGTATTTGATGTAAGAGGAAGCTCAAGAAGTTTGTGAAAGAGAAAATCAGTTGAAATGATTCAATCTAAGAGCTGAAAAATTTCAGAAAATGATTTTCAAATGAGAGTATTTGAAGCAAGAAAAACTTGAAAACATTTCTCTTGAATAAACTTGATTTTTCAAATATTTTCCAAAATTAATTATCTTGTTGTTTTTAATCCTCCACAAATGAACCCTTTATATAGGCAAATGATAAAACCCAGTTAGAATAGCCTATCAGGTTATTAAGGGAGAGATTAGCCCCAAAAAGAACAAAATTACCTGTTGGAGAAAAAGTCAAAGAAACATATTTTCAAAAACTAGTCGTTAAACATCGATTGACTACCGGTCGACCGGTAGTTTAATATATTGAACTAACCGTTGGCGTCGGTCGACCAGCAACCAAGACTAGGCTAGTGCCAGTCGGTCGACCACCCAGTCGACCACTAGGTTTGCCGGTCGATCGCCCGGTCGCCCGACAAACGTGCACAGCGTGCACAGGCAGAGGTCAAAATGACCCCGTGGGCCGTTCGACTGACCAAGCTTGAAAAGCTATTTTTTGAGTAAAAAATGAATATAGGTTAATTTTAAACTGTTTTATACGAGTTATAAAAACAATTTGGCACATAGGCTTCAGGATACATGTTAGAAATAGGATATAAAATCTTGAAAAATCATGAGACATGCATCAAACATTGAACCTTTGTAAAATACCAAAAAAGAGAAAAACTAGATATTAAAACTCGTATTTTGAAAAACTTTAATTTTGTGTGTGTATGACTTATTGATCATGAATTTTACATACTATACTTTCACATACTATTTTCTTACATAAGTACTATGTCTTCAAGTCATCTTCTAATGGCTTCTCCAAGGGTGAGTCTTGATTGTCCTAACTTGAATCCCATCCTTGAGTGAGCTTGAGACTTTAATGCCTTCTTTTTGAGGAAGAAGCACTTTGAATCTTTTTGAAACTGAAGAATACTTGAGCACATGAACATGATTGTACTAAATCACTATATAAATTTTGTTATCATCAAAATAAGACACCGGTGATTGCAATCTTGAGCTAACACAGAGGGCATGTGCACAACACAGTGCACTGATTTTGAATCTAAATTGAGATGATTAAATCTTAAATGATTTCTAAGTACTTAACCGACTTCAAGTTTTACGCTAGGAATTCCCGCGCATGGTGGTGATCCTGTAAGTACACCTAGAGGGGGGTGAATAGGTGTACGGCTAATCTAATGAACTAAATGCGGAAATTAAAACTTAATTGCAATCTACACTTAGTGCAACCAACGAGTGTAGCCGAATTCCCCGTGAAGGGCTCTGGACTAACTCCTCTTGATTCCTCTGAATAAGAGTTGAGGCGCTATATGAAGCTCTCGTGGTTAAGCACAAGTGAGGCACACAAGCAAACACAACCAAGCATATAAGATATGACAATATGAATGATGCTATGCACAAAGGTAAAGAGAGAGAGAGAGAGATAAGAGTCAATGGATCAAACGCAAAAACAAGATGTGTTTCGAGGTTCGAGCACCGAGCTCTACGTCCCCGCCTTCACCGAGAAGGATTTTCAATCCACTAGGAGTACCGAACTCCTCTCTCACCCAATACAACCTCCACCGAGGCAATACAAATGGTCTACCAAAGACCGGAGTACCAAACTCCACCAAACCAATACAACCACAATCCACCTCTACCAAAGAGGGATACAAATCCAATCCACCTCCACCTCACCAAGAGGGAGCAAACCACAATCTCAACCTCTACCAAAGAGGGAGCTAACCACAACCCAAATCTACCTCTACCAAAGAGGGATATCACAAATAAAGGGTGGTTACAACAAGGTGGTTACAAAGACCACAAACAAAATTTTCCCACAAATAAAGATCCTATAGAATAGGATAGATGATATAGCTCAAGTGGAAAACAAGTGTTTAAAAATCTCTTGGGAAAATACCAATTAGATATAGATTTTTAGATCAAGAAACTAATTCCCAAAAACCTATTTTCTTTGAAATAAACAAAACACTTTAAAACAAATAAGATGGATCTTTTTGGCACTAAAACACTTTTGAAAACTTGTTTAAAACACATTAGAAACTCTGGAAATTTTGCTCTTAAAATCTTAGCCAAAAATCAAACAATGGGCTATATATACACCCCAATCCAAAACTAGCCGTTAGAGCTGAAAAAACAACTCTGGCGGCTGGCGGTCGACCGCCCGGTCGACCGCCAACGGTCAAATTTTTGACCGTTGGAAACCAGCGGTCGACCGCCCGGTCGACCGTCCCAATCCAGAGAGCAAATGCTCTCTGGCCGGTCGACCGCTCGGTCGACCGCCCTTGCCTAACGGTCGACCGGTCGGTCGACCGCCCCAACCCGAGAGTTGGGTTCTTGCAGTCGGTCGACCGCTCGGTCGACCGGCCCAAGTGGCTAACCAAGCGTGCACGTTTGGTGCACGTCGGTCGACCAGTCCGATCGACCGACTCTGGATCCGGTCGACCGGCCCGGTCGACCGCCAGAGCCTGGCAGGCTAGGTTCTGGGTCAGAAAACTGAGGTTAAAAATATTCTAATAAATCCTATAAAACTTCTAATAATCCACAAAAATAGTTTCTAACATGATATATGATATATAAGCATGTGATAAAAATTTCAACACAAATATCAAACATTATGAACCATTTTTGTGTTATAGAAAAATTACCGAAAATCAAAACCTGTATTTTCCCAAACTTAGACTTTTCAATAGGAAATCTGATTTTTCCAAAACTCATTCAAATACAAAAACATGATACCTAAACACTTTGAAGCAAGTTGCATATGGATAGAAATCCAATATATAAGAAACATATATATTCATGTTTTGACTTTTAATACCAAAAATATGTTTTGTTGAAAATACAAAACCTAAACCACATGAATAGGTAAGTCAAAATAAGTTTGTCTAGGAAGTTAAGCATGCATGTATATAGAACATATCTAATATACATTTAAACAATGTAAACTTGTTTTGAATCTATATATTCATGAAAACCAATATCGGTTAAACCAAAAACCGAAGAACAAATTCAAAACATGAACCGTGTGTGTGTTGTGAACTTGAGCATATCACACTATTCTAACCTTTACACATGGATCTAAAACAAAATCTAAACTAAGGTACCGATATCTTCTTGATGATCTCCATCTTCAAGTGACTCGATCCAAAACGTGATCCACCGAGCTTGACTCCAATGAGTGCTATATATGATCTTGATGCTCGGGCTCTTGAATCACCAAGTGAAAGGCTTCAAAACTCCTTTGTTAAAGCTAATCACCAATTAATATCTTGGTTAAAGATCTGAAACTAAACATCACAAGATTATTAGTAAACATAACTACATGAGTTAATCATCATCAAAACTAGAGTGGAAGGCCTCTGGGCCAACAATCTCCCCCTTTTTGATGATGACAAAACTCATGGAGTTATATATGCATGGATTAAAGTTAAGCTTCAAAGAAGCTCCCCCTTAACTCATGCATAGGAATAAACAATAAATATATGCAATGAATATTTAAACATAAAAATGCATAGGCATGCATAAAACAATGAAAGGTATAAAACATGTTCTTGATATCAATTAAACGGTAAAACTGTATTACCAAATAAAACATGCTTTTTGATACCAAAACACATTATTGCTACTTTTCATAAACATGTTCTTTTAAATAAATCTCTTGATACCAAAATTAAACATGTTCTTTAAATAAAGCTCTTGATACCAAAAATTAAGTGAAATAAAGTAATGGTCTTGAAACCAATAAAATGCTCTTGATACCAATAAACAACAAACTAATAAAAACTATATTTCTAGATAAACAAAACATGCATATAAACTCAAATAATTCTCCCTCTTTTTGTCAATCATCAACAAAGGGGTCAAAATCAATAAAAAAATGTTCTCCCCCTTTTTGTCAAAAAAATGATATCAATAAGGGGTGCAATCAATAATGATACCAATTAAAAATGTGAACATATACCAATTGAAAGTAAATAAGGCATTGATACCAATAGTGAGAAAACAGATAAAATCTTGATACCAATTGAAAGTATTCAAATAAACATCTTGATACCAATTGAAAGTATATTTCATTTTGAACATATGATACCAAATCAAAATCAATATTCATTTTTCAATCATTTTTCATCATAAAGTATGGGAGTAGAAATCAACGGTAAACAAAATACCAATTGAAAGATAAAATACTAATTTTTTCCCTTTATGAAATACCAAATAAAACGATGCATAAGCTTGTATTGAATACCAATTGAAAACTAATCAATTGAAACATAATAGTCATTAAAAGACAAGCTTTAGCATAAACAAAATTTGTGCTAAAAAATGTAGGGATATAGTAAGCACAAATCAAACATGTATAGGTGTATGAAAAATGAGTACCAATCAAAATTGATGATACCAAATGAAAGCATACATATACAAAAACAATATATGAGTATACAAGAAAAATGTCAATATTGATATCAATTGAAAAAGTCCAATGATACCAATTGAAACAACAATAATATCAAGTGTATACCTCATATTACCTACCACCCATTTCATGCTCAAGTTTAAAATGATTTTCACTATAAAGCATACATGTGCATGGTCTCCCAACCAACCGCCCTTTGAAGGTAGGGGTTTTCAAAAATAGGTTTGAAAAATATAGTATGTTTGAAAACTCTACCATAACGAAGAATACCGCAACTAGTTAAATGGAAAATCTTGAAAACTAGTACAAAATCCTTCAAGTAAGGAATAAAATAAAATTATATTTCATGAAAAACATGTAAATCACATGGTCACTAAACACTCAAAGTCCATAAAGCTTATATCATACTCATGAAAACACAATCATGAGAAACATTAAATGAAGTGAGTGTACAAGTAAAATGTGAAATACAAAGTCACGAAAATAGGCATTTAAGCTCAATATGAAATTCCTTAAAACATGAAAACATGAAAATCATCAAAACTAAATTTTCATTAAAACAATTTATGATTCAAGGCATATGTATGTTTTGACAAAACAGGAAGTATACATACATATCCTAAACACAATTGAGTCCATAATAAAGATTTGCATGAAAAGCAAATGACTCAAGGGGTATACATGTATATCTTAAGGTTTGGCAAAATAGACATATACATGAAGTGAAAACACATGATCATAAAACATGTTCAAAATGGGGAATACAAGTTAAAATGCATGAATCATCAAACTAGACTATACTAGCACATCTAATGGGTACAAATAAGCATTCAAGTACAAACATATAATGATCTATTTGTGGCCCACTATATGTACAAGTATATATCCTAGTCTTAATAAAAACTAACATTTAAACATGTAATCAAATCATGAAGCATCAAAACAAAACAAAAATCATAAACATATATATGATCATTATGTATATGCATGTGCATTAGATTTAGGACATACATATTAGTTAAAAACAAAGTGAGAACACATAGATATAGGTCCATATTAAACATGGGTGTCTCAAATAACTAAACACGTATATCATTAATCTAAATAAACATGGCATAAGCATAATGAACAATAAAACATGACATGCTATGAATCAAAGACATGAAAAGCATGTAAACATAAACGGGAGTTAGAGATCGATACCAAAACCGATGAAGACACCTCTCTAGTTCTCCAAACCAAGGTGGTCCTCCAACCAAACTTTCCTTGAAAGTGATGCATCCAAATAGTCCTCATAAAGCTCGGAACGCATCCACCTCAAGGCACCGTCGCTCTCACGTCATGCGAGAGCCCACACCTACATCAAATACAATAGGGGTGGTCTTTGGTACCTATATCCTTCTGGGTCCATGGGGGTTAGTACCTTTTCTAATCCAAACAAATTTATTTGCTAAATTTGAATCATGTATACGATCATAGCAAAATCTAGCAAGGTGGCCCTTACGTCTACAATGTGTACAAGTGTACACATGAGCATACAAAGTGTGATGGTTGTGACCGTGAGTAGCACGTGTATGCTGTGGAGGGTGTGCATGCATAGATGGAACTTGTTTCTTTCGAAACAAAAATTTCAAACGTGTATGGCCCACAACACATTGGCTCAAGGTGGAGCCCAAACAATCAATATTCTTCTTTAGCATAGATATATCATTTATAATTAAAGAAGAAGAGTGGCAAGTAATAGGTGAGCTAGATGAAGAAGCATGACAAACATGTGAAGCAATATCAATTTTCAAAGATTCATTTTTCTTTAAGCAAACTTCTAAATCCTTGAAAATTGAAGCAATTTTCATTTTTAAAGAATCATTTTCTTTTAAAACAAAGTCAACTTTTGAAGACAAATTTTCATTTTTCTTCAAAATTGTTTCACAATCATTTTTAGATTTTAAAACTTCATTTTCTTTTAGGGCAAGTTCAAGTCTAGATTTCAATGAATCCCTTTCATTAGAAATCTCAACCTTCTCTTACAAAACCAATTCAAGTTTTGAAAACAAATCCTCTTTTTCTTTATTTAACTTACAAGTTTTCTTTTTCAAAACCTTATATTTTTCAAGGAGGTTCTCACAAACAATAGATAACTCTTCATTTAAAGCATCGGCATCCATACTATCATGATCATCAAATGAAGAGCTAGCACTATCTAGTTGAGTATCCGAATGTACCTCAATGGAGTCATTCTCTTGGACCGTAAAGCATTGTGGCTCGGATTCTCCACTAGATTCATCCTCCATTATATTGGGCGTTTGAAGCTCGGAGGTGGTCAACATGTTCCATACTGCAAAGGTGGAATCAAAGTTAGAAATAAGCATAAGATAATCATTGTTAAGCGTGCTTCTAATAGCCTCAAGGCAAGTGTATTGGCCCCTGTATGATTGCGATTACCAAGATAGCATTTCTTGTAGCGGCAAGGAAAACATGCAAGCCTAGGTTTTTAGGTACATGGACATTCTAAATTTTCACATGTCAATGTTGGAGACATCGAACATGGGAGGTGACAAGCAATCCATGAGTGTGTGCAAACAAATAGTGTGCAAATGCAAATGATAGATTAGCTAACCAAGATCACACTCCTAGGTGGTTAAACAAATATCAGGAGCGTAGGCTCTGATACCAATTGTAAGTACACCTAGAGGGGGGTGAATAGGTGTACGGCTAATCTAATGAACTAAATGCGGAAATTAAAACTTAATTGCAATCTACACTTAGTGCAACCAACGAGTGTAGCCGAATTCCCCGTGAAGGGCTCTGGACTAACTCCTCTTGATTCCTCTGAATAAGAGTTGAGGCGCTATATGAAGATCTCGTGGTTAAGCACAAGTGAGGCACACAAGCAAACACAACCAAGCATATAAGATATGACAATATGAATGATGCTATGCACAAAGGTAAGAGAGAGAGAGAGATAACAAACGCAAACAACAAGATGTGTTTCGAGGTTCGAGCACTGAGCTCTACGTCCCCGCCTTCACCGAGAAGGATTTCCAATCCACTAGGAGTACCGAACTCCTCTCTCACCCAATACAACCTCCACCGAGGCAATACAAATGGTCTACCGAAGACCAGAGTACAAACTCCACCAAACCAATACAATCAATCACAATCCACCTCTACCAAAGAGGATACAAATCCAATCCACCTCCACCTCACCAAGAGGGAGCAAACCACAATCTCAACCTTTACCAAAGAGGGAGCTAACCATAACCCAAATCCACCTCTATCAAAGAGGGATATCACAAATAAAGGGTGGTTACAACAAGGTGGTTACAAAGACCACAAACCAAAATTTCCCACAAATAAAGATCCTATAGAATAGGATATATGATATAGCTCAAGTGGAAAACAAGTGTTTCGATCAAAGAAAATCTCTTGGAAAAAGCCAAATAGATATAGATTTTTAGATCAAGAAACTAATTCCTAAAAACCTATTTTCTTTGAAATAAACAAAACACTTTAAAACAATAAGATGGATCTTTTTGGCACTAAAACACTTTTGAAAACTTGTTTAAAACACTTTAGAAACTCTGAAAATATTGCTCATAAAATCTTAGCCAAAAACTCAAACAATGGAGTATATATACACCCCAATCCAAAAACTAGCCGTTAGAGCTGAAAAAACAGTCTGGCGGCTGGCGATCGACCGCCGGTCGACCGCCAACGGTCAAATTTTTGACCGTTGGAAGCCAGCGGTCGACCGCCCGGTCGACCGTCCCAATCCAGAGAGCAAATGCTCTCTGGCCGGTCGACTGCTCGGTCGACCGCCCTTGCCTAACGGTCGACCGGTCCGTCGACCGCCCCAACCCGAGAGTAGGGTGCTTTGAGTCGGTCGACTGCTCGGTCGCCGGCCCAAGTGGCTAACCAAGCGTGCACGTTTGGTGCACGTCGATCGACCGGTCCGTCGACGGACTCTGGATCCAATCGACCGGCCCGGTTTCGACCGCCAGAGCCTGGCAGGCTGGGTTCTGGGTCAGAAAACTGAGGTTAAAAATATTCTAATAAATCCTATAAAAATTCTAAAAATCCACAAAAATAGTTTCTAACATAATATATGATATATACATGTGATAAAAATTTCAACACAATATCAAACATTATGAACCATTTTTGTGTTATGGAAAATTACCGAAAACCAAAACCTGTATTTTTCCAAACTTAGACTTTTCAATAGGAAATCTGATTTTTTCAAAACTCATTCAAATACTAAAACATGATACTTAAACACTTTGAAGCAAGTTGCATATGGATAGAAATCCAATATACAAGAAACATATATATATTCATGTTTTTGACTTTTAATACCAAAAATATGTTTTGTTGAAAATACAAAACCTAAACCACATGAATAGGTAAGTCAAAATAAGTTTGTCTAGGAAGTTAAGCATGCATGTATATAGAACATATCTAATATACATTTAAACAATGTAAACTTGTTTTGAATCTATCCATTCATGAAAACCAATATCGGTTAAACCAAAAACCGAAAAAACAAATCCAAAACATGAACCGTGTGTGGTGTGTGAACTTGAGCATATCGCACTATTCTAATCTTTACACATGGATCTAAAACAAAATCTAAACTAAGGTACCGATATCTTCTTGATGATCTCCATCTTCAAGTGACTCGATCCAAAACGTGATCCACCGAGCTTGACTCCAATGAGTGCTATATATGATCTTGATGCTCGGGCTCTTGAATCACCAAGTGAAAGGCTTCAAAACTCCTTTGTTGAAGCTAATCACCAACTAATATCTTGGTTAAAGATCTGAAACTAAACATCACAAGATTATTAGTAAACATAACTACATGAGTTAATCATCATCAAAACTAGAGTGGAAGGCCTCTGGGCCAACAGATTCGACCATTCTAACACCAAAGAATCGACAATCCAAGTAAGTAAATGAAATCTTAAATTTAGTGAAATACGAAATTGTTAACCTTGAGTAAGATGAGAATATAGGACTGATCGGTCGCTGATATTGCACATTTATTGTCACATTCTCATACTTATTATATAAACTCTGCTTTTAATCCTAATTATTATCTAATTATATGCGGGCCCATTTCTAAAGGAAAGGAAAGAGAACGAGCCTAAAAGCCCATCAAAATTCTGATTTAATTCAGAATTAATTCGAAATCTGAAAATTAGTGTAGATCAGGGTAAATAAGATTAGTTGAAAACCAGTTAGAACAAATCTCTACAAATTAATTGGTTAAAACCAAAGATCAAAGACTGTTTCGTCAAATTCAGGAGCTGAAACGGGAAAATTTAGGAGCTGAAACGGGAAATCCAGAACTAGATAAGGGAATATCGCCAAATGAGGAGTTGTACCCCCTCGGTGGCCAGGTCCAGGGTGCGGAAACGCGGCCAAAGCCGCATTTTTGTGGTTGTTTAGACTCTGTTGGGGGAGTGTTTGCTTCCCCTATCTTCGTGCGCTCCTCCCGTTGGGTTTTACCTATAAATACTGGGTTTTTCAGAGACCAGAGGGGCGATCATGCAGAGATAGATTTTAGGCTAGTTTTTCATTCTTTTTAGTGTAGGTTTTTATTTTCTTTTTATGTAATTTTTATTTCTTTGTAAGCATAGGTTAGACTGGGATTCATGTAAGTAAGAGAGAGAGGCTTATGTTGAGAGTGACACCGATGTACCCTCCCCCTTTCTTTCATCATTTCTACAAATAATCAAAAGTAACATCTTTATGTTTTTCTTGTTTATATGTTCTTCTTCAATTTCTACTTTTTCTCTTTTGGTTTTGATGAATGTCCAAGTGAACCTCGAAGCATCAATATAGCCATGTTTGTGTGAGTGTCACCGATATTTCCTGATGATGTTCTCCTCCTCAAGATGTCGTATCATTTCATTCTTGTTCGTCTTGATGATGTAATGCGAATGGGGACTGAGCTCGATCTTATGAGTTATACGTTGATCGCCTCCGAAGTAAGGTAAAACATGCAAGGTTTTTCGGTAAGTCATCAACCAGAGAAGGTAAGTATTTCTTTTTAGTTTTTCTTTCTTTTCTTTTAACTTTTAGTTTAAGTCACCAACACCACAATCTCCCAACTCTATTTCACTCTTTTCAATTTCTTTGTATATATCCATTTTCTATTTTCTCCACCTTCTCAATCTACCACCTTCTTCCTAACTTAACTTTAACTCCATTTTTCTCTTTCTTTTAAAGACCTAAAGAAGAACTTTAACCGTTGATTGTAACATAAAAGAAAACTTACTAAAAAAGCTTCTATTGCTAATCCCTCCTTGTGGATCACGACCCGCAAAGCCACTTGCTATTGCGGTAGTATTGAGTACTTGCACTCTTTATCCTTGAGATCTAAAATTCTGCATTTTTGTGTGCAGATAAAAACTCAAACAAATTTTGGCGTCGTTGCCGGGGAGGGACGGTAAGTTATTCTCTTTTTAGATTTACATTTTTTGTTAACTTTCTTTTTTGTTCTTGGTGTACAGGTTTAACAACAAGGAAATTCTTGCTGCAATGGATATATAAGTAGCCCTGGACTCTGCTCAAGAAAGCAAAGCCCAGTAGCCCTCAGACATTTCAGTGGCAAACTGAGTGAACTACTAACCTGTATTTTTACAGGTTGGCTTAATTACAAAGCTAAAATTCTGTAACTATTTATTTCCTTGTTTGTCTCACCGTATAAATTTTTTAACCTCAATAGTAAAATGATATTTGTTAAATGCTAAAAATATTTTAGACTTTGCATTTAGGCACGTGCCTAATTCGTTTACATTTTACATTACTATTGAAGAGTGCTGGAGCAAAAGGTACATATGCATAGCATATAGTTTAGGAAATATTCTTGGGTGATATTTGCTTGTGAATGTTACTTTTCTATATCTTGCACACATTGCACTAAATGATTTAAGGGCTTGTCCTATAAACAAGATAAGGTGGGGAAGTCATTACCCTCCCTTAACCCACAAACCATCTCCTCACTCACTAACCAGCCTAACTAAAACTAAGTAGACGTTGGCCCTAGGGACATCTCGAACTCATATAGGAGACTGACCTAAGGGGGAAATTGATTTGAATTTGACTCTTACCAAATTGGTGTCTAAGGTTGGGGATTGAGGGGCAAAACCCCGAAGGTTGGTGGTTTGGCATAATTAGGCCCGTCGGATACCTCCTACCGATCTTGCCCTACCTGGCCGATTAACTTGTGGTTAGATTCGATAATATACCCCCCGTGAACAGTCTAACCAGTTAGGAGTCATATAGGTCTAAGGTATACCCTAACTTAGATTAGATTTTCTTTTTATTTATTTGTTTGTTTTTCTTTGTTTGTGTTTGACATTTCTTGTGTGATATGGCTTATAACAACAATTTTTTCAATTTTAATGGTAATCCATATTACACTCCGACCTCTTTTTCGGATATTACAAACCCGACATATCATAACTTTAACCAACCTAGTGTGTCGGATTGGTCTTATCCGAATCAATACAACCCATGCCCCCAATCTTATGACCATAATTTCTAAAATAATTTCAACTCTTCATAGAGTCAATAGGGATTCACCTCCCCCGAGTCCAATTTTCAACCAACTTATCCTCCTTATCCACCTTGTCCACAATTTTCACAATACTCATTCCCTGATTTTACTTCCTATACTCCTTTCTAGACCAACCCATTGAAGAAAAATCTGAGCTAGAAAAGAGTATAGAAGCCATGCAGGAGGCCGAACAAAAATTTCAGGCCTCCCCAATTCCACAATATTTTCAAGATTCATATTCAGTTCCACCAGTTCAAAATAAAAACCATCAATCTTGGACATGAGTATGCGTGAGTTCGTGCAACAATCACAAAATCTGATCGACTCATGATTTCACCACAAATTCTAAAACAAAACTTCATCTTTTCAAGTCCAATTATAACAAAACGATGAACCAATCGACTATGAAAAGCTGCTTGAAGTCATGACTCAGGCTCAAATCACTCATAATCATGACATAAATATAATGGTTAAAACTCTCCATTCTTACCCTTTGACCATTTTTGATGTCGCTAACCATTCTGTTAGAGCCAAAGAATCATGTTGTTTTGGAAAACAAGATTCCATTTCAGCACACCAATTTGAACTTGCCCAAACTCCAAATTTTGAAAATCACTTGACATTTTGGTAAGTTATCCCTTTCCTGAAATTGAACTTGAGAATGAATTTGATCCTGAACCTCAACTTGGTAATTCAATTCTACTTCCTGATTCAATAATGACTCCGGTGTCTTCACCTGATTTCAATCCTTCTCCAGAGTCCACATTGGATCATGTGCCTGTCCATCGGGAAATTGAATCACCAATCTTTTATGATCATCATATTGAACTTGACCAATTTCATACTTTTGAAAGTCCTATTGACAAATTGGCAAGTTCTCATTTTTACGAAATTGAACTCAATGAAGAATGTGACCTTGAGTCTCACATTTGTGATCCAGTTCAAATTTCTGAATCAATATTGACTCCTGTTTTGCTACCTGATTTGAGCAATATTTTAGAGTCAGTTTTGATCTCATACTTGTCATTCTTGAACTTGAATCACCAATCATAGAAAAGTCACATTCCATTGTGGAGAAATGAATGTGGACTTGAGTTTCGACTTCTTGATTTGGACCCACTTCCTGAACAAATTTTGACTCCTGAACCTTTACTTAACTTCAATCATTTTCCTGAGTCGATTGTAGTTCATGCCCTTCCTGATTCCAGATCAATCATTCCATCTTTTTGAAAGATCACCTAGAGGGGGGGTGAATAGGTGATTATGCTAATCTAGTCAACTCAATGCGGAATTTAAAAACTAAATGCAATACACTCAAGTGCAATCTACAAATGATGCACACATAACCAAGCCAAGCAATAAGAATGCACAATATGAATAGTTGCAAGGCACAAAGTAAAGAGAGAGATAGAGAGAGTCAATGGATCAAGTGCAAACAACAAGATATGTTTCGAGGTTCGAGCACCCAGCTCTACATCCCCGCCTTCGACACACGAAGGATTTCTAATCCACTAGCAAGTCCACAAAGAACTCTCACAAGGAGTACCCAACTCCTCTCTTTACAACCACAACCTCCTCCTTGAGGCAGGCTCCAATCCAACAAAACAATCACCTCACAACCCGTGGGATTAGCACAAAGCAAACACAAGGATCACCTCACAACTTGAGGGATACAACCCAATTGCACAACTTCCTCAACACAATGAGGGCAAGGCACAAAGAAAAGATTGGGTTTTTAACTTGGTGGTCTAAACAACAACCACAAATAATTTCTCTCTCACACAAAGATCCTATAGAAGAGATAGTAGATTTTAGCTCAAGTGTGGAGAAAACCAATGGGATGAAAATCAAAAATCACAAAGAAAATCCTTGGGAAAAACTGAAACCAAGATATAGAAGATGAATCAAAATCTTTTTCCCAAAAAACCTTTTCTTTGAAATTCCAAACCCTAACAAAAACACCAAATAGATTGTTCAATTTGAATCCAAAACTTCTTTTGATTGCTGTGAAAACACCAGAAAGTAGGAAAAAATTCGCACAAAAATTCTTAGAGAAAAACTCTTTCCAATGGGGTATTTATAGACCCCAGAAAAATATAGCCGTTGGCAGCAGAATCTGCGAAAATTACACTGCCGGTCGACCGGCTGGTCGACCGTCTAACGGTCAAATTTTGCCCGTTGGCAGCTACCGGTCGACCGCCCCGGTCGACCCAAACAAACAGAGAGCTCTGCTCTCTGACCCGGTCGACCCGGACGGTCGACCGTCCAAAGTCTGCCAAACGTGCACAATTCTGTGCACGTCGGTCGACCGACCCGGTCGACCGACTTCAGCCAAGTCGACTTGGTCAGAAGACTAGTCGACTGGTTGAAGCCTGGAACAGAAAACTGGGTTAGAAACATTTTTAAAAATTCTTTTATCATTTCTAAAAATCACCAAAAATAGTTTTATCATTTTTCATTGATATATTAACATGTGGTAAAAAGTTTAGCTCAAATATCAATCAATATGAACTATTTTTGTGTCTTATCATTTTTACCAAAAACCAAAACTGTATTTTCTAAAAACTTGGATTTTGAATAGAAAATACGTTTTGTCCAAAACTCTTCCAAATACAAAAACATGATATTTAAACACTTTGAAGCATGATGCATATGGATAGAAATCCAATTTACACGAAACAAATATATATCCATGTTTTTGTCATTAATTCCAAAATATGTTTTGTCAAAAATACCAAAACATAAAACACATGAATAAGTAAGTCAAAACTAAGTTTGTCTAAGAAGTTAAGCATGCATGTATATAGAACAAATCTAATATACATTAAACCATGTAAACTTGTTTTGAATCTATCTATTCATGCAAACCAAGATCGATTAAACCTAAAACCGAAAAACCGAAAACCAATATTCAAAACATGAAACGTGTGTGTTGTGAACTTGAGCATATCATACTATTCTAATCTTTACAATTTGGATCTAAACACAAATCTAAACTATGGTACCGAAGTCTTCTTGTAGAGCGCAAACTCCAAGCCGACTCGATCCAAAACTCCTTGATCCACCGAGCAAGTGCTATATATGATCTTTGACGCTCGGGCTCTTGAATCAACATGTGAAAGCTTCCAAATCATCTTGTTGAAGCTAATCACCAACTAATAACTTGATTAATAATCTGAAACTAAAATCACAAGAATATTAGTACATATAACTACATGAGTTAATCATCATCAAAACTAGAGTGGAAGGCCTCTGGGCCAACAATCTCCCCTTTTTGATGATGACAAAACTCATGGAGTTATATATGCATGGATTAAAGTTAAGCTTCAAAGAAGCTCCCCCTTAACTCATGCATAAACAAATAAACAATAAATAATATGCAATGAATATCAAACAAGAAACATGAAACATGCATATCTATGCATAAACAATAAAAGGTTCTAGATACCAATGAAATGTTTAAAACAAAACATGCTCTAGATACCAATTACAAAACATGAAACATGAAACATGAAACATGCATATCTATGCATAAACAATAAAAGGTTCTAGATACCAATGAAATGTTTAAAACAAAACATGCTCTAGATACCAATTACAAAACATCCAATTACAAAACATGCTCTAGATATCAATTAAAATTAAACTAAATTAAACTTAATATATGCAAAAACATAAACATGCATATATAAACCAAAATACTTCTCCCCCTTTTGTCAATCATCAACAAAGGGGTAAAAACCAAAACAAAACAAAATCTTCTCTCTTTTTAATACAAAGAAACAATCTTCAATAAGGGGTAAAAGCAAAACCAAATCAATAAATTTTTCTCCCCTTTTTGTTCGAAATAATGAATCAATAAAAATAATATTTTCCTTTTTTTTAGTCTAAAACAAAAACAAGACCAATTAGGGGTGACAAACAATTAAGGTACCAAATGAAAATATGTCAAAGAATAGCATCTTGATACCAATTGAAAGGAAACAAACAACAAAAAAAATATTGATACCAATTTTAAGCAAAAACATATGAAAATCTTGATATCAATTTGAAATTAAACATAATGAATTTGAATGTCTAAACACAAAAATTTTGATACCAATAGTAAATATTTTCATTTTGAACATATGATACCAATTTGAATTTTCAATCATAAATTATGGGAGTACAAATACCAATTGAAAGACAAAATCAAATTTCTCCCCCATTATGAAATACCAACTAAAGTAATGCATAGGCTTGATACCAATTTAAAAGTAATCAATTGAGACAAAATTGAAGCTCAAGCACTAGCATAAACAAGATTTTGTGCTTAAAGATATAGGGATATAATAAGCACAAATAAAACATATATATGTATGAAAAATAGATACCAATAGAAATTGATATTCTTGAAATTTAAAACATACACACATACAAAATATATGAGTATACAAGAAATGTCAAGATTGATACCAATTGAAAGAATTCAATGATACCAATTAAAATAACAATAAGATCAAATGTATATCTCATATAACTATACCTCCCAATCATGGTTCAAGTTTTAAATGATTTTCATGTTAAAGCATACAAGAACATGATCTCCCATCCATCCTCCCATAGAAGGTAGGGGTTTTCAAAAATAGATTTGAAAATGTAGTATGTTTGAAAATCTCTACCATAGTGAAGAATACGAACTAGTTATAGGAAAAACTAGTACGAAATCCTTCAAGTAAGGAATAAAACAAAATTGTTTTTTATGAAACACATGTAAATCACATGATCACTAAACACTCAAAGTCCATAAAGCTCATTCAAATTCTCATGAAAACAAATCATGAGTAAACTAATAAAGTGAGTGTACAAGTATAATGTGACACATATCAACATGAAAATGTTCAATTAGGCTCATATGAAATTCCTTGAAAAACATGAAATTCATCTATGATGTGAAATCACCAATTGAAATCATCTTAAAAACAAGAAATTCATTATAAATGTGAAATCACTTAGCAAACATGAAATTCATCCAAACGATTTAAACTTCAAAGCATATGTATGTCATGTACAAACTAAAGTATACATACATATCCTAAACACAATGAGACCACAAAAGTATATGCATGAAGGCACGTGGCTCAAGGATGTATATGTATAAATGATAGTTTGGACAAGATAGACATATACATGAAGTAAAAAAAATAAACACGAAAACAAGAAAAACTAAATTTTTACCAAAACTAATTTCATTTCAAGGTATATGTATGAATTGTCAACACAATAAGTATACATACATATCCCTAAACACAATTGAGTCCATATATATAGATTTGCATGAAAGGCAAATGACTCAAAGGGTATACATGTATATCTTAAGGTTTGACAAAATAAACATATACATGAAATGAAAACTCATACACATAAAACAAATCCAAAAATAGGAATACAAGTTTAAAATGCATGAATCATCAAAACTAGGCTATACTATCACATTTAATGGTACAAATAAGCATCCAAGCACAAACATATATAAAGATTTATTTGTGTCCCACTACATGTGCAAGTATAAATTCTAGTCTTAATGAAAACTAACATCTAAACAAGTAATCAAATCATTAAGCATAAAACGGGAATCATAACCCAATAGGATAAACATAATAATCAAAACATGAATTATTAAAACAAAAAGTCATAGTCAACCATATGATTTACCATGACAAAGACATGTGCATAAGATCTTATGATTAACATGATAGCTAAAACATAAAGAGAACACAAAATATGGGTCCATACTAAACATGGGTGTCTCAACAACTAATCATGTAAAGCATAAGTGTAATAAACATGGCAAACATCATACTAATCATGAAACTATAAAACATGATTCAACAAAAATCATAAACATCCAAATGGTCATAATGCATATACATGTACATTAGATCTAGGGCATACATGTTAGTTTAAACAAGGTGAGAACACTAAATATAGATCCATATAAAACATGGGTGCTCAAGTAACTAAACATGTATAGCACTATTCTAATAAGCATGGCATAAGCATAATGAACAATAAACCATGGCATGCTATAAATAGATGAACATGAAAAGCATGCAAATAAAAATGGGAGTTAGAGAATGATACCAAAACTCATGAAGGTGCATCTCTAGTTCTCCAAACCACGGTGGTCCTCCCACCAAATCCCCTTGAGAGTGAAGCATCCAAATGGTTCTCTTTTAAGCTTAGAATGCATCCACCTCAAAGCACCAATACTCTCACGTGATGCGAGAGCTCCCACCTACATCAAAAAACATAGAGGTGGTCTTTGGTACCCATTTTCTTTTGGGTCCATAGGGGTTAGTTTCTTTTCTCACCCAAACAAAATTAGTTGCTAAATTTTCATGATAAACACGATCATAACAAAATCTAGCAAGGTGACCTTTTCGGCCACAATGTGTACATGTGTACACATGAGCATACGTGTAATGGTGGTGACCGTGGGAAGCATGTGTATGCCGTGTAGAGTGTGCATGCAAAAATGGACCTTATTTCTTGCGAACCAAGGTTTCCAAACGTGAATGATTCAATGTGCATTGGCTCAAAGTGGAGCCCAAACATTCAACACTCATCTTCAAAACATTTATATCATTTTCAATGGTGGAAGATAAAGTGGAGCATGCAATAGGTGTGCAAGAAGAAGAAGAAGCTATACTAGCATGGCACACATGAATATCAATCTCATTTTGCAAAGATTCATTTTTCAAAACAAGGTTGTCCTCTTTCAAAAGATTGTGTTTTTCCAATAAATTTTCAAGCTTTTGAGCAAGTTCCAAATTTAAAGTTTGAACTTCAAAACAACCATGGCAATAGGAACTAGAGCTATCATCTATTTGAGAATCCGATTGTACCTCAAGGGAGTTATTCCCTTGGACCATGAGGCAACGCTCTTCGGACTTTTCTTTCATAAATCTCCTCAT
The DNA here is from genome assembly GCA_038442645.1 of Agave tequilana. Lineage (NCBI taxonomy): Eukaryota > Viridiplantae > Streptophyta > Magnoliopsida > Asparagales > Asparagaceae > Agave > Agave tequilana. The sequence continues at coordinate 225,450 of JAVJIF010001786.1, read as the reverse complement.
CTTGTTGATAATCCTTGGAAGCTCGGGAGACGTCAATAAGCTCCAAATTGCAAAAGCCGAGTCATAACGATCAAACACCGGTAAAAGATGTTCACTAAGAGATGCTCTAAGTGCTCTAAGTGCTAATGCATTTGCCTTTTTATGCTTGCTACTATTAGGGAATGATTTCATAGTGGAGGCTTGATAAACTAGATGTCCTAGTCTTTTCAAATGGCTACTCATATTGGCCTTCCAAACATCAAGTCTAATATGGTCAAACATAGGAGGGCTATCCATGAGTGCAAACTAAATGAGTGCAATGAACAATGCAAATGAAGATTAGCAAACCAAGATCTCACTCCTAGGTGGTTAAACCTAAATATCAGGAGCACTAGCTCTGATACGAATTGAAAGATCACCTAGAGGGGGGGTGAATAGGTGATTATGCTAATCTAGTCAACTCAATGCGGAATTTAAAAACTAAATGCAATACACTCAAGTGCAATCTACAAATGATGCACACACAACCAAGCCAAGCAATAAGAAAGCACAATATGAATAGTTGCAAGGCACAAAGTAAAGAGAGAGATAGAGAGAGTCAATGGATCAAGCGCAAACAACAAGATATGTTTCGAGGTTCGAGCACCCAGCTCTACATCCCCGCCTTCGACACACGAAGGATTTCTAATCCACTAGCAAGTCCACAAAGAACTCTCACAAGGAGTACCCAACTCCTCTCTTTACAACCACAACCTCCTCCTTGAGGCAGGCTCCAATCCAACAAAACAATCACCTCACAACCCGAGGGATTAGCACAAAGCAAACACAAGGATCACCTCACAACTTGAGGGATACAACCCAATTGCACAACTTCCTCAACGCAATGAGGGCAAGGCACAAAGCAAAGATTGGGTTTTTAACTTGGTGGTCTAAACAACAACCACAAACAATTTCTTTCTCTCACACAAAGATCCTATAGAAGAGATAGTAGATTTTAGCTCAAGTGTGGAGAAAACCAATGGGATGGAAATCAAAAATCACAAAGAAAATCCTTGGGAAAAACTGAAACCAAGATATAGAAGATGAATTAAAATCTTTTTCCCAAAAACCTTTTCTTTGAAATTCCAAACCCTAACAAAAACACCAAATAGATTGTTCAATTTGAATCCAAAAACTTCTTTTGATTGCTGTGAAAACACCAGAGAGTAGGGAAAAATTCGCACAAAAATTCTTAGAGAAAAACTCTTTCCAATGGGGTATTTATAGACCCCAGAAAAATATAGCCGTTGGCAGCAGAATCTGCCAAAATTACACTGCCGGTCGACCGGCCGGTCGACCGTCCAACGGTCAAATTTTGCCCGTTGGCAGCTACCGGTCGACCGCCCCGGTCGACCCAAACAAACAGAGAGCTCTGCTCTCTGACCCGGACGGTCGACCGTCCAAAGTCTGCCAAACGTGCACAATTCTGTGCACGTCGATCGACCGACCCGGTCGACCGACTTCAGCCAAGTCGACTTGGTCAGAAGACTAGTCGACTGGTTGAAGCCTGGAACAGAAAACTAGGTTAGAAACATTTTAAAAATTCTTTTATCATTTCTAAAAATCACCAAAAATAGTTTTATCATTTTGCATTGATATATAAACATGTGGTAAAAAGTTTAGCTCAAATATCAATCAATATAAACTATTTTAGTGTCTTATCATTTTTACTAAAACCAAAAACTATATTTTCTAAAAACTTGGATTTTGAATAGAAAATACGTTTTGTCCAAAACTCTTCCAAATACAAAAACATGATATTTAAACACTTTGAAGCATGATGCATATGGATAGAAATCCAATTTACACGAAACAAATATATATCCATGTTTTTGTCATTAATTCCAAAATATGTTTTGTCAAAAATACCAAAACATAAAACACATGAATAAGTAAGTCAAAACTAAGTTTGTCTAAGAAGTTAAGCATGCATGTATATAGAACAAATCTAATATACATTAAACCATGTAAACTTGTTTTGAATCTATCTATTCATGCAAACCAAGATCGGTTAAACCTAAAACCGAAAAACCGAAAACCAATATTCAAAACATGAAACGTGTGTGTTGTGAACTTGAGCATATCATACTATTCTAATCTTTACAATTTGGATTTAAACACAAAACTAAACTATGGTACCGAAGTCTTCTTGTAGAGCGCAAACTCCAAGCCGACTCGATCCAAAACTCCTTGATCCACCGAGCAAGTGCTATATATGATCTTTGACGCTCGGGCTCTTGAATCAACATGTGAAAGCTTCCAAATCATCTTGTTGAAGCTAATCACCAACTAATAACTTGATTAATGATCTGAACTAAAATCACAAGATTATTAGTACATATAACTACATGAGTTAATCATCATCAAAACTAGAGTGGAAAGCCTCTGGGCCAACACTTTTCATACTCCATTTTGGGACAGAGGTGTTGATAATAATGACCCTGAAATTAGTTTGAAAGTTTGAAAATTTGAAAATTATATGGGATAAAATTCTTAATAAAAATCATTCATATATACATCATTTTAGTGGGTTATATTAGAGAGGTTTCTGGTGGGTTCCTCCGAACTCCACGCAAATTAGATTGGGCCGCATTTCTCGGACCAATCAGACCACTACCGGAACCACCACCTTAAGGTAATATTTTCCTTCCCTTTCTTCTTTTTCATGTGTTTATGCATTAATTCATACATTGAGGACAATGTATAAGATAGGTGTGGGAGAGGGTTCTAACATAACTTAGGTTTTCTTTTATTATTAAAAAATTATTATTAACATTTTTTTAAAAAACTTTTTAAAAAAAGAAACAATATTTTGACATATTTTTGTAAGAAATTAAGTCAATTTTAAGGAATAGAAGAATCATAATTAGGATTTCTTATACTTGGTCAAAATAAGATTATTTGTCTGATTTCTAAGATTAGGAAGAAAATTTGTAAAAGTAATTTAGACTTGATCTATACCTTGATAATATATGCATGTTTTATACACTTATACACTTAGGGCTCAAAAACAAAAATTCTTAAGCCTTATTAAGAAAAAGAAAAAGAAAAAGAAAAAAATAAAATAAAAATAACAATCCTCTGATTAAGCTGGACATTTGTGCCTCATCAAGCATAAGTATTCACGCCTAAAAGCGGTTCATATAATAAAATCCTTAGTTTTGTGGCCTTGTTTGCTCGAGTTCTTAAGTCCTTAATGTGTCTTCTCACCCAGTGCCCTAAGACCGTTTGGTTTGGGAGTCACCGATTAAAGGCTCGTTACATGGGCAGATTAGAAAGCCTAATAGAACTAAAGAAGAATACCATCAAAAATAAAATAAATAAATAAAGAAGGCATAAGAGTTAGAGTTAAAGAACACTTTGTCAAAATTTCACGGTCGTGAAGGTGCATATGACTTAGGGTAAAGTAATAGACTAGATGAGAACTACAACTTGACTCCTTACTTTAATTGATAACAAATTTTTGAATAGAGACGAAGTTTAGGAATGAAAAATTCAGTTTTCCTATAACTTATAGATTACGTAATTCTTACAATAATATTTCAAATATTTTTCTCTTTCAAAATCTGTTTTCAAAATACTAACATTTTTCTCTTTCTTTATGGATTTTGTGGGTACAATCCACTGAAAACCCTCACGAGACAAAACTTATCCTCTAGGGAAAACCTAGAGGTTTAACAACTTGTTGCACATACTCAGTGGAATCGCGTGACCTGCGAAAGTGGTCCAATAATTTTTAGTTTAGTTTTGTTGTTTTGCTCGAGGACGAGCAAAAAATAGGTAGGGGGTGTGATCGGTCGCTGATATTGCACATTTGTTGTCACATTCTCATACTTATTATATAATAAACTCTGTTTTTAATCCTAATTATTATCTAATTTATATGCAGGCCCATTGCTAAAGGAAAGGAAAGAGAAACGAGCCCAAAGCCCCATCAAAATTCTAATTTAATTAAGAATTAATTCGAAATCAGGAAATCAGAGCAGATCAGGGTAAATCAGATCAGTTGAAAATCAATTAGAATAAATCGCTGCAAATCAATTAGTTAAAGCCAAAGGTCAAAGGCCGTTTCGTCAAATTCAGGAGTTGAAACGGGAAATCTATCACCAAACGAGGAGTTGTACCCCCTCGGGTGTGGCCACTGGCCACACCCAGGCCACGAAAATGCGGCCAAAGCTGCGTTTTCGCGGCTGTTTAGACTCTTTTTGGGAGCGTTTGCTCCCCCTATCTTCGTACGCTCCTCTCTGTTGGGTTTTGCCTATAAATACTGGGTTTTTCAGAGACCAGAGGGGGCGATCATGCAGAGATAGATTTTAAGATAGTTTTTCATTCTTTTTAGTGTAGGTTTTTATTCTTTTATGTAATTTTTATTTCTTTGTAAGTATAGGTTAGACTGAGATTCATGTAAGTAAGAGAGAGAGACTTATGTTGAGAGTGACACTGATGTACCCTCCTCCTTTCTTTCATCGTTTCTACAAGTAATCAAAGGTAACATCTTTATGTTTTTCTTATTTATATATTCTTCTTCTATTTCTACTTTTCCTCTTTTGATTTTGATGAATGTCCAAGTGAACCTCGAAGCATCAATATAGCCACGTTTGTGTGAGTGCCACCGATATTTTATGATGATGTTCTCCTCCTCAAGATGCTGTATCATTTCATTCTTACTCATCTTGATGATGTAATGTGAATGGGGACTGAGATCGATCTTATGGGTTATGCGTTGATCGTCTCTGAAACAAGGTAAAACATGTAAGGGTTCTAGTTAAGTCATCAACCAGAGGAGGTAAGTATTTCTTTTTAGTTTTTCTTTCTTTTCTTTTAACTTTTAGTTTAAGTCACCAACACCACAATCTCCCAACTCTATTATCACTTTTTTCAATTTCTTTGTATATATCCATTTTCTATTTTCTCCACCTTCTCAATCTACCACCTTCTTCCTAACTTAACTTTAACTCCATTTTTCTCTTTTCGTTTAAAGAACTAAAGAAGAACTTTAACCATTGATTGTAGCATAAAAGAGAACTTACTAAAAAAGATTCCATCGCTAGTCCCTCCTTGTGGATCACGACCCATATAGCCACTTGCTATTGCGGTAGTATTGAGTACTTGCACTCTTTATCCTTAATATCTGAAATTCTATATTTTAGTGTGCAGGTAAAACTCAAACAGGGACTTGATTATATGACAAGCAAGTATTATGAATATAAAAAATGATGGTGACTAATAACTATGTATAATGAAGTTGCTAACCCTAATCTCCCCTTGGTTAAGGAAGTGTAAAGAACATGAATAGCAATTAGAAATTCTATGTGAATTAAAAACTATGTAATGATAACTATGAACTTATTAATAATATAAATGATGATTAACTTGATTATCTTATATTTGTATAGAGAAACAAATAATAGTGGTTAATGCATGAGTGTACATATGAGAACATGTGGTGATGGTTAAGTATGATTATTCATAATTTATATTACATAATAAACTTGCAACATTCAAGTGGACATGTTATGAACTCTAGTCGGAATCAAAATATGGACATTGAATAGGAAATCAGATGCCCAGATTGATAATTATAATCGCCTTCAAATAAGTAATTAAGTATTGTGTCTTTCCGATGAATTGATCCTCATGAGCATGCATTTGGAATTGGGCGAATTTGATTTTGTGTGACATATTGGCATGTGTATATAGTATTGTATGTGCATAATTGTGTATATGTGAATTGTATATGTATATGATGTGAATTTTATATGTGTATGTGGATGATGAATTGGCGGAGTTATTGCGGAGGTTAATAACCATTTTTTTGATGTATCCATTCGTCAAAGGAAGGGGAGTGCGAATGGTATACATGTGTATATGTGTTGTATCAATTCGTCGAAGGAAGGAGAGTGCAAATGGTATACTTATGTTTATATTTGGTACCCATTCGTCGAAGGAAGGAGAGTGCGAATAGTGTACACTTGTGATGTACGTGTAAATGTTTGTATACCCTATCCATGTTTTGGGTATGTTACATATGTATGGTGTTGTGGACATCATAAACTATAATTATTATGTTACAAATATATCGAGAAGAATATAGATAATCACCGACATGATGTCAGAGTATTAATTCACCAGATTTATAAAGGAAATTCTGATATTTGTTGTATAAAACATACACCGGTAACATTTAATAATGGTTTGAAGTAATTTGATAAGTCTAGTTGAGGCATTTATGTTTACTAAAGAATTAAGAGATCATGTATCTCCTTGTATTCTGTATATCACACCAAAAAATACCATGATAAATTGTAATTTGAGTTTACTTTACTCACTAAGCTGTTATCTGTTGTTGTTAAACCCTCTTTCAAGTCTTAATAAAGCTAAAGGCCCTATGTGAAGCCCTGGAATGCCTCGAGGGAAGAACATTAGACTTACTTGTGAAAGAACTGATAATCTTTTTGAAATATTTTCTTTTGTATGTTATTATATAACTTTTAAAACTCTTTATGTATATAAGTGTGTACTAGTACATGATAAGACTTGATGATGGATTTGGGATGTATATATATGTACAAGTTGAAAGCAACTTTATTTTGAGCTCGGCTCTTAACGTAGGTGATGTTGTATAATTTATTAAGTGTCCTCAAGGTTCTATGTTTAGTATATAAGTAGATTGTTGAGATCAAATTTGGAGTTTATATGTAGGTCGATGTTGACCGAAATTATTATGTATGTATTAGGATAGACCCTTAGTTTTACAGGAAATGCGACCAAAATTTTTGATGAATTTGGAGATATTTATGAAGATTACGGAATTGATTATGAAAATTCAATGATTAAAACTTCATACCGTTACATATTGCCAGTTGTTCCTCAATAGGAACATGAATAATATCTCATAGTAGGCCACTGTTTTTCAATATGACTCGTGGGGCATCCTTAAGTAATCATTACAACTACCGCTGGATCCACTTAGGACATGCCACTTATGTGCATTCGTATTCAAGTCCCTAATTATAGATGGTTCACAGGGAATGGGCTGTGGGGCATTGAAAAATCATATTGAAGTAGGCCACTAGGATTATGACAACAGTAACTATAGACGCGCGTGGTGATTTTTCTCTTCGTGACAATCTATTTACAAAGTACACAATTCATTGATAAAAATAGGAACATTCTATTTTAACAAACTTCAAAACCCTGTTGCTTATATACATCTACATATACATACAGAACTTATCTAAATACACATGATAATAATTCTATTTATGTTCACCTGAAATTCAATTAAATAATTGAGATACCAATATAATCCAAGGATATTTCACAATTGTTGCCTAACAATATTTCACATTCTATTTTAAGTTACATGTCAATATTGTGGCAAACATCTCTTTCTAATAAGTATCATTATAAGATCTAAGTCTATGTAATTGATGTTGTAATGTCGAAAGATATGTCAAATAAATGTTGCAAATGGTACCAACTCCCATTCTAGTATGGGGCTTTTCAACTTGAAAGTTCATATCATTTTTATTTTATCAACTGTTAGTATTGACTAAGAAATAAGAAGCAGCAATGATCGTACAATGTTATATGTGATAATGTAAGATCTGGCTCTCTTGAAAATAATCATCTTAGCAAAAATTTAATCTAAACGCATACTGTTCAACATCATTTAGAACAAAATATTTCACAATACGAAAAATGCATAGAATTAAACATAGATTAAGAAGTGGAGCAACTCAAACCTACAATGTGATATCAAAACTTTTAAATGAAAATAGAACAACAATGAAGAGAGAAGAGAGGGGAAGGATTAACCAAGGAGTCGCAAATTTCAAAATTTCCAACTGAAATACAACAAATTCGCCTAGCAAAAATCCAACAAGCTCGCCCTCCTACTTACAAGGGAAATAAGCTCTACATTATCCACTGAAATTGCACAAATCCAATAAAATCATTTGAAATTAGCTCAAAAAAATGGCTACAAGCTCAGATTCGAACACCCAACAAGACTAGCTAGTGAGTATAGGCTGTCTAAAAATTACTGAAGACAGAGCCTCAGACGCGAAATTCGCAGACGTGGAGGTCGCGTTCCAGCCTCAAACGTAGGCCTAATGCAAAACGTGAGGGTCGAGTCTCAACCCAAACGAGGACCTCGCATCCTTTATCAAATGCGGAGGTCGTATTCCAATCTCAGACGCGGATCTCAACTCAGACACGAATCTCAGCCTGTTCAATGTCCAACTGCAAATGCGGATCTCAACCAGAGTCGCATTCTAACCTCAAACACAGACTTCATCAACAACATGACGCGCTCTGCGCAAAACGCGATGGTCGTGCTCTTCTTTGAGAGGAAGGCCTCAGGGTCGTGTTTCAACATTAAAACACGATCTTATGTAGTGTTTCATTCCAACACAGACACGAGCCTATGAGCTCCACGTCTCAACAACAAAGCGACGTCCGCGTCCAGTGCGAGGCCCGCGTCTCTGCTGTAACTGACAATCACAAACTTGGTCAGTTATACCCCTTTTTCTCTCCACATAATAGAGAATAATTTCCAATTATTGAGAGATTTAAGCGGTTGATTACCCTCCGAATCCTCTATAAATAGCTATAAATAGCTAGGAGAGGAAGAGGGGGAGTTTTGGAGGTGGAACCCAAAAAACCAAGGCTAGAGAAGGAGAATCCCTAAAAGGCACACTTGATGCTTGATGCATGAAGCTGGATAATCACTATAAGCTAAAAGCTAAGCATAAGGTTGCTGAAAGAGGATACTCTTTATAAACTTGTTGAGTTCAAGTTTTATCATCTCTTTGAGATTTTTAGCCACTATTAAGGTTTCATACCTGACCAATGCGCTTCAAACGAGAGCAAGAAGATCCCAAAATCAAGCTTCCAGTTCAGCTGATCAACGGAAAATAAGAATCACTCTCCACCACTACATGAAGAACCCAGCATTAAACAAAGGGGAGATCCAACCATTCTTCCCTCTTTTGAAATCAGATTATACATACGCTATAATTTTCTTTATAATTAAATAAAGATTTTTCACGCCTTCAACTTTTCTGAGGAAACAAAAGATGGCGACACCGCTGGAGAAAGTTTTCTCCACTGATGAGATGGTCATAGCGCAAGCCGACCTCAAGATTCTTGGATCAACCATCGAAATGCTTGTCGTTGAATTCGACCAAGAGAAGTTCGAACAACTTCTCTCTTCAGGCTCAATTAGCCTCAAAGTCTCAAGCAAGACTCGCTCTCAAATCTCTTCAGAGACTTCTCATAGAGAAGCCCATACGCTTTTTGACAAAGCAAGTGGCTCAACCTCTCTTAAGGGTCTGACAACCTCCCGTGGAGCCAACATGGCTTGTGACTACGTCTCTCAAGAGAGTAGCAAAGCCAACGTCTTGGCTCGTGGCCAACACAGTGGTGGAAGCCAATATCACCGCCAAACTCCTTCCAACTCTCCGCAAACTCAGCTTGCAGGGGGTTCGCAATAACTCCGCGTGCCAAGCGGATTGTTGATCGTCGACGAAGACGTCAAGCTCACCATCAGCAAACAGAAGCTGAAGGCAGTGCTGTTGGCATTAAACGTGAAGCTCATGTTCATCCTCGTGTTTTCGCAAAAAAAATGCGATGCTTAAGTTCATGATCTGCACGTTTCAACGCCAAAATGCAAAGCTCATGTTCAGCCTCAAGTTGTGCCAAGACACGAGGTCTGCGTCTCACTTCAAGAACGTGAGACCCGCGTTCAGCCTAAAGCAGCGCCAGAACATGACCTTTGCATTTCAATTCTAAAACACGAGAGTCGTGTCCTTCGTATTTCTCTTCAGAAGCTCGAGATCCGCATTCAGCAGAGGCTGCGCTAGAATGCGATCTCCGTGTTTCACTTCTAAAATACAAGAGTCGCATTCAGTAATGCAAGGTTCGCGTCCAACCCTAAGATGCCAAGTTTAAATGTGAACTGTTAAACCCTCACCCCTATGGGTTCGAGGCTAGTTTTTCAGATACTCCTGCAATGGATCTGAGGGACTACTTGGCGAGAAAAAGGAGTACTCATCAAATTGATCCTCAATGCCATTGCGAGCAGCTCATCTCGATGGTGCTCTATGATTGTCACTGCAACTTTCAGATGACCAAGTCGTCAGGTTTTATCCGATTGTCAAAGGCTTCAAACTCAAACACCTCCAAGAGACGGCGATCTCGCAAGAAGTTATTTTTCGACACTGAGTGCTCAGAGGTGACTTCCAACATGGTGGGTTCAAGCACCACACCAAGCAAGTCAAAAGGGAAGCCACTAGCCATTAGTTCTGAGGAGTCGGATACTGAACGTTTCTCAGGCTTGAAGGAAATACTGATCGAGCTTGAAAAAATTTACTGACGTACTCGGATCCGAATCGAAGCAATTTTCCCAATCGATACAATTTGCTGGCTAGAGGGATTGAAATAGACGATGAGCACTCTGCCATCGTGGGATCCCATTCTAATTCTTATAAGGAGACAAAAGCCTTCGCATATATGGCTGATGTTCTAGAAGAGATAGCCAGAAAATTTGGGGAGCAAGCTTAAGTGTAACAGGCGCAGCATGAGATGCTTCAAACCCAACAAGAGTCGATCAACAGTCTCAAGAAGATGATAGCTCTTTTGCTTAAAAGACTAACGCTTATTCTCCCAAAAGTAAAGGTAAAGATAAGGAGGATGAAAATTCTACCTCCGAACACTCTGATGGCAATGAGAACAACTTTAGATATTGAAAATCCTGAGTCTTCTTCTTCTGAAAAACCAGAGAATTCAGAAGGTAATCGTGCCAAGAAGATGAACGAGCTTGAGAAATGCCTGGAGGCTATCTCAAATCGAAGCAATTTTCAAGAAGTGGGGGTGGTCAGACCATACCCGGTCGAGTGGAATTCAACTCCTTATCCTCCCAGCTTCAAGGCATTGAATCTGCACGCCTTCAATGGCAAAAGTTCGTTGAACCAACATATATACTACTTCAAATCCTGAATTGGGAATGTAGTATCAAACGATGCCATCATGGCTCATTTATTCCTCGGCACCCTCAAGGAGGTTGCTTTTGAATGGTTCATGAAGCTTCTTGCCGCTCTATCAAAAAATGGACCGACCTCGAGAAGCTCTTCCTGGCACTATTCTTCGAAGATGACACTGAAGTATCCGTGCCAAACTCTCATTACTACAAAGCAAAAGAAAGGAGAGTCAATCAAAGCGTTTGTGGAGAGATTTCGGACTATGACACTCTAATGTCTAAGTGACATGATGTAGTTTACACTAGTAGAGACTTGCCGCCACAACCTACAAACCACACTCCTAGTTCAAATAGGAGTAACTTAAAGTCGCACCTGAAAGCAACTAGTTTTTCAAGGCGAACGAGCAGAAGACATAGTTGCAAGAATAAGCCAGGAAGATTACAAAAGCACATAGCATTGAATCTACTGGGAAACAAGGTGATCCGACTTCTACGACTGACACAATCAACAGTTACCTCTAAACGCTCTAAATTATTCCATCGGTATTTGTCATCCCCTTGGAATAAAAGCTCCCCGGAAATACATCATGTGCTATTCCAAACAAAGAAGCACTATCCCTAATCAAGTTTAACAATACAACTCTGATCAAAGAAGTACTCACACAGAACAACAATTTTTCTATAAGTTTCCCATAGTGTTTATACTTTTTTAATCCCAAAAAAGATTTTATAAGTTATCTGTGGAATAACAATCCGACGCCTCTGACGGTTAAGGATAGAGGAAACTGTTGGCATTTAAGCCCAATGAAAATCCTCGACAACTTATCATGCTGAGGAAAATAGCATGGTTAGTCTAACTCAAATGGTAGTTGGTAAAGACATACCAAATCCGTTGATAGCTGAGAGTTTAGTAAAAATCCTACGGGACCTGATCCTAATTTTTCATCCAAAATCCCCTACCAATGGCCTTCAATGGGATGGTAGGACACAAAAAAACTGTAATTGTTTCCCCAGCGAAATGATTACAGATCAAACCTGTCACGTTAATATTATACCTCTGACAGTAAAATTTTCATATCCCCAGTGGATCAAACCCCACTTAACGTTCTCTCTCATGGAATGATAAATCCATTCAAAATACTGTTATGTTCAAAATCACACCTCTAACAGTAAACAAACTCTTGTCAAGTTAATGTCACACCTCTGCCAAGTCATGTCCTAGTCTCTAGTGGAGTCCGTCAAGTTAACACAAATCTCTAACGATAAAACTTCAATAGATCCCCAACGGGTCTAATATGCTCTTGTCATTCTCCTCAATAGAATGACAGGTCCACTTAAATTGCTTAAATCACAAAATCTCATTACTGTTATATTAAATATTACACCTCTAACAGTAAAACTTCATTCCCTAGGAAAATCAATGCTTGTCGCGTTAACAATTACCTTTGACAACTTATTCCCTAAATCTCTACCTAAATCTTCTACTAATTCCCTTCCATAGAATGGTAGATCCACAAAACGCTGTACTCACTTTCTCAACGGAATGAATTACAGATCGAACCTGTCATGTTAACATTACACCGCTGATAGTAAGACTTTGATGTATCCCGGTCAAGTTAACATCACACCTCTGACCAAACTTGCTCAAATCGCAAGACATATTTCGGTCAAGTTAACATCATACATTTGACCAAACTTGCTCAAATCGCAATACAAATTTCGGTCAAGTTAACATCACATCTCTGACCAAATTTGCTCAAATCGCAAGACAAATCCTGGTCAAGTTAACATTACACCTCTAACCAAACTTACTTTGCTTAAATTGCAAATTCATCTCACAGTTAAGTTAACATTACACCTATGACAGTGATCTCCTGATTTTCTCATTGAAATCGAGACTTTCAGTGCTAAGTTAACATTAAACCTTTAGTACACATTCTTGTTATGTTAACATCACACCTCTAACAATTATCTCCTCGATTTTCTCAGTATAAATGAGATCTGTCAGTGCTAAGTTAATATTACATCTCTAGCACACATTTCTGTTAAGTTAACATTACACCTATGACAATGATCTCCTCGATGTTCTCAGTGAAAACGATACCCTTCAGTGCTAAGTTAACATTACACCTTTAGCACACATTCCTGTTATGTTAACATCACACCTCTAACAGTTATCTCCTAGATTTTCTCAGTAAAAACGAGATCTTTCAATGTTAAGTTAACATTAAACCTTTAGCACACAATCCTGTTATGTTAACATCACACCTCTAGCAGTTATCTCCTTGATTGTCTTAGTGAAAATGAGATCTTTCAGTGCTAAGTTAACATTACACCTCTAGCACACATTCCTGTTATGTTAACATCACACTTCTAACAGTTATCTCCTCAATTTTCTCAGGGAGATGAGATCTTTCAGTGTTAAGTTAACATTATACTCTAGCACACATTCATGTTATGTTAACATCACACATCTAACAGTGATCTCCATGATTTTCTAAATAAAATCGAGACTTTTAATGCTAAGTTAAACATCACACTTCTATCATTTATTTCACTGTTAAGTTAAACACTACACCTATGACAATGATCCTCTCTTGATTTTCTCAGCAAAACTGAGATTTTCAATGCTAAGTTAAACATTACACTTCTAGAATTCACTTCAATGTCAAGTTAATACTACACCTATGACAGTGATATTCTGAGTTTTCTCAATGAAAATGAAATCTTCTTGGTGCTAAGTTAATATCACACCTCTAGCACACATCTTTGTCAAGTAACATTGCATCTCTGATAATTCAATTTGTTCAAATCACAAAACCAACCCACCATGTTGACATTATACAGCTGACAGTAAAAAATCTCCATGGATCCTCAACAAATCCAATCCTACTTGTCATTCTCCCCAATAGAATGACAGGTCCACTTAAATGCGTAGATCACAAAAATAATCGTTGTTATATTAATATCACACATCTAATAGTAAACTTTCATTCACTAATTCTCAGCAGAGTTCTAGTCAAGTTAACACTAAACCTCTGATGATAGACTCGGACATAATCCCCAGCGGATCAAACTCCACTTGTTATTCTCATCAATAGAATAGAAAGTCCACAAAACTTGTTCAAATCACAAGTCTAGATCCCACTATCAAGTTAACATCACACCTCTGACAGTAACCCTCTCAAATTCTCCCAGTGGATTTATTTAATTTGCTAAGTTAATATCACACATCTGGCAATTAAAACTCTTTACTTTACTCAGTCTAGTTTTCTAGTGAAAAAGGAAACAGACATGATCAAAAAGTTTTGAGCATGACCTTTCTCAAGCACAGAGCCGTGTCTTAAACACCAAGCCAGAGCCGCATCTTAACATCAAATGAAGATCGCGTCTTTTGAGGTCCACAACATCAGTGTCCAATGATGGGAGTATCCAACGCGACATTCACGAGAGCCACGTCCCCTCTCTTCAAATATAAAGAGTATGTCTCTTCTTCTGCAATCAGTTCAACTATATACTGGTAAAAAAAATCGACAACTATATCGGTTCAACAGTACGTCGACAACCAAATCAGAGCTCAGATAAGTTCTAAGCTGTGTATCTAGATTCTTACTATGATCTTCCCTGGAGGCTTGAAAATAGTTCAACAGTACACTCACAAAGACCGGAATCTAGACAAGATCAAGCTCAGGGCATCTCGAAAGGTTGTTAGTCCAATCATGGAAGTCTAAATCAACATGAAGTTCAAAGTATTCCAAAATTCATCTTAGTCAACCGCGGAGTTTCGAAAACTTTAGAGGGGTTTTGTAGGGTGTCTAAAAATTACTGAAGATAGAGCCTTAGACGTGAACCTTGCAGATGCGAAGGTCGCGTTCCAGCCTCAGACGCAGGCCTCATGCCAAACAGGAGGGTCGCGTCTCAACCCGATGCGGACCTCTCGTTCTTTGTCAAACGCGGAGGTCGCATTCCAACCTCAGACGCAGACCTCAACTCAGACGCAGATCTCATCCTGTCCAGCTTCCAACTACAAATGCGGATCTCAATCAGAATCGCGTTCCAACCTCAAACGCGGACTTCATCAACAACATGACACGAAGACCGTGTATTGTGCCAAACGCGATGGTCGTGCAGTTCTTTGAGACGCAGGTCTCAGGGTCATTTCAATATTAAACGCGAGCCTATATAGCTTCGTGTTCCAATACAAACGCGAGCCTGTGAGCTCCACGTCTCAACATCAGAGCGAGGTTCGCGTCCAGCAAGAGACCCGCGTTTCTGCTGTAACTGACAGCCACGAAGTTGGTCAGTTACACCCCTTTTTTCTCTCCATATAATAAGGAATAACTTCCCATTAATGGAGAGATTTAAGGGATTGGTTACCCTCAGAATCCTCTATAAATAGCTATAAATATCTAGGAGAGGAAGGGGGAGTTCTGGAGGAGGAACCCAAGAAGCCAAAGGCTAGAGAAGGAGAATCCCTAAAAGGCACACTTGATGTTTGATACTTGAAGCTGAATAATCACTGAAGGCTGAAAACTAAGCATAAGGCTGTTGAAAGAGGACACTCTTTATAAACTTGCTGAGTTCAAGTTCTATCATCTCTTTGAGATTTTTAACCACTGATTAAGCTTTCATACCTGACCAGTGCGCTTCAAACGAGAGCAAAAAGATCCGAAAATCAAGTTTCTAGTTCAGATGGTCAACGAAGAATAAGAATCACTCTCCATCGCTACATGAAAACCCAACATTAAATAAAGGGGAGATCCAACCATTCTTCCCCCTTTTATAATCGGATTATTGATCCGCTGTAATTTTCTTTATAATCAAATAAAAATTTTACCCAATCCGACCTATATTGCATATATAATGTCACATTCTCATATTTATTCTTTAATAAATCATGTATTTAGTCTTATTTTTGTTGCAGGCCCATTACCAAGGAAGAAGGAAGAGAAAATGAGCCCAAAGCCCACCCAAATTCTGATTTAAAGAATAAAATTCAAATCAAGGAGGGCAAATCAGGACAAATCAAAGAAGATAAACCAGTTGAATAAGCGGTTAAAATAGATCTTCACAAATCAATTGGTTAAAGCCGAAGATCGAAGGAGCTTTCGACAAATCCAAGACCAAAATCTGAAAATCCAGCAAGAGATAAAAGGAGATCGAAAAATCAGGGGTCAGCACCACCCGGGTGTGGCCACAAAGTCGCGTTTTCACGGCCAAAGTCGCATTTTCGTGGCCAGATGATTAAGATACGGGGAGCGTTTTGCTCCTCTATCTTCTCACACTCTCCCCTTTTGGTTTTTGCCCATAAATACTAGGATTTCTCAGAGTACAGAGGACGATCAAGCAGAGAGAAGAAGTTTGGCTATTCTGTAATTTGTAACTTAAGTTTTTTGTTTTCTTTTATGTAATTTTTATTTTATTTATGTAACTGAGAGGAGAGGAGAGTTTCATGGAGGAATGAGAGCAAAGCTTGTACTGAGGGTAAGTAAGTCTTTTTTTCATTGTTATTTAATCAAATCGAAGTTTCTTTTCTTCTTTACTCTTATTTTTGTTTGCTTTCCTCTTCTGTGTTTGTAAATCTAAATGACTCCGATAGCCTCAAAGTTTCCTTGCTCTTGTAAGTGTCGTCGATGGCTTATGGTGATGGATAGCCATTTCTATGATAGTGAAGCTTGCCCCTTCATTTCCAGTGTAAATCGGGAATGGGAAAAATCCTATTTACCATACTTCGCTTGCCTTCAAACAAAGGTACATCGTCAACACGGTCAAAGGTAAGTAGGCGTCGAAGGGGTAAGTACGTATTTTTTAGGGTATATCTTTCTTTCTTTTAATTTTTTCATTTAGATCACTACCATCTCCCAACTCTTTTATTCACTCTTTTTAATTCTTTGTATAAACTTATTTTTATTTTCTCCATCTTCTCAATTTACTACTTTCTTCACAAATTAATATACTTATTTTCCTTTTCTTTTAAAGAACAAGAGAAGAACTTTAACCATTTTTAGTGAACTAAAGAGAACTTACAAAAAGCTTTCATCTCTAGTCTCTCCTTGTGGATTACGACCCGCATAGCCACTCATTATAGCGATAGAATTGAGTACCTTGCACTTCTGTTTTATATTTCTGAAGTCTGTATTTTCTGTGTAGGTTACATCTCAATCAAAATTTTGGCGCCGTTGTCGGGGAGGGACGGTAAGTTTTCTTTCTTTTTTGATTTACTTAAACAATTTAACCTTTTCTTCTTTATTTTGTGTGCCAGGGCTGAATTCAGGAATCGAAGAGCTGCAGTTGACATATTACTACTCTGTGCCTCTGCCCAAGAAGGCAGAGCAATAGAGCCCACAATTGTGCCACGCAAACGCGGCAAAAATCGTGTTTTCGCGGCATTTACGGTGGACTACTAATTGATCTTTTTGCAGGTACTTTCACACTGCAAAATATAGCTTCTGCATGTGTTAGATTTCCTTATTAATTTATTTTGCATACTGTATTTAATTCAACAATAAAGTGATTGTTTGTAAATATTAAAAATGGTTTAGAATTGCATTTAGGCACGTGTCTAACTCATTTATCTTTTACATTACTATTGAAGAGTACTGGAGCAAAGGTATGTGTGCATAACATTTAGTTTAAGGTTCATTCTTGTATGAAATATTGCTTAAGTGTTACTTTTTCTATATACTTGTACATGTACTAAACTGAACTAAGGGCTTGTCTTATAAACAAGATAATCTGGGGAAGTCATTACCCTCTCTTAACCCACAAACAATCTCCTCACTCACTAACCCAAGACTAACTAAAATTGAGCAGACATTGGCCCTAGGGACATCTCGGACTCAAATAGGGAGACTGACTAAAGGGAAAGTTGTTAGAAGTTGACTCTTGCCAAATTGGTGTCTAAGATTGGGGATTGAGAGGCGAAACCCAGAAGATTGATGGTTTAGCATAATTAGGCCCGTTGTTTAGGCAGGAATACCTCCCACTGATCTTGCTCCTATTTGGCCGATTAACTTGTAGTCATATTTTGCAATATACACCCCCCGGGGACACTCTAACCAGTTAGGAGTCATCTAGGTCTAAGGTCTACCCTAACTTAGGCTAGATTTTTTTTCCTTTTTATTTGTTTGTTTGTTTGCTTTTTTTTTGTATTTGACATCTTGGTGATATGGATTATAATTACAATTATTTATATGCAAATAGTGATCCATATTTCACCTCGATCTCTTTTGACTCGGATATTACTAACCCTGCATATCATAACTTTAACCAACCAAGTATGCTAAATTGTCTTATCCGAATCAATATATGCCTAGTCTCAATACTATGAACAAGACTGGAACAATCATCACCACTTTTCACAGAGTCAGTGGGGATACAACTCCCCTGAGTTATACAGTCAACCACCTTACCAACATCCAGCTTCATATAGTCCTTCTCCCGAACAACCATTAGAAGAATCAATTGACTGGGAAAAGATGATGGAACCTTAGAAGAGCTTGAGCGACGAATTCAAATTCTAGAAGACCCAAAATCCCGTCAAAATTTTCAAATCAAAGATCCTTACTCTATTTTTCAAGAACTTAGAAAAGAGTATGGAATCCATGATTCAATTCCAAAGTGATCCCTTAAATATGATAGAAGTAAGATTTAGTCGATTGGAAAACATACGTAGGAATAAGAAAACTCTCTCTACCCAATTTTTGACTATTCCTGACACTTCAAACCATATTTATGAAAACAAAGAATCATGTAATCTTGAAGACTTTGACCAATATTCAATTTCATCACATAAACTTGAACTTGACCAATTTCAAACCTTAGACAAATTGGTAAGTTTTCCATTCAATGAGATTGAACTTGAATGTGAATGCAACCCCGATCCCCAGCTTTGTGATTCAGTTCCCATCTTCGAATCTATATTGACTCCGATATTCTTACCCAATTTGGACCAATTTTCTGAGCCAACATTTATTCACGTACCTATAGATCTAGAAATTGAATCACCAATTTTGGACAGTCACATTCCATTGATGAAAAAGAATGTGAATTTTAATTCTTAGATTTAGACTCAACTCTTGAACCAAAACTGATTCTCGAACCCAAAGTTGATTTTTTTCGAGTTAGAATTGGTTCCCGAACCTATCATTCTTGAGTTCAAGTCAACCATTCCATCAAGTCACATTCTTTTGTTGGACATAGGTATTGACCATAATGACTCAATGATAATTTTTCAAGACTGGTGATGTAAAGGGAATAAGTTTCATGATAGAATCTTTCATGATCCTATTCAAATTGAGGACTGTAAATATGTAAATAGAAAAGAGGTCAATAAAAGTGGGTTCCGTGAACCACCACATTACCCAATCCAACCACCATCGGAACCACCACCTTAAGGTAATATTTGCCTTCCCTTTCTTCTTTTTCATGCATCCATGCATTCATTCATCCATTGAGGACAATGCATGAGATAGGTGTTGGGGAGGGTTCTAACATAATATAGGTTTTCTTTGTATTTAAAATAAAAAATTAACATTTTTTTCTTTAAAAAAAACTTTTTGAAAGGGAGCAATATTTTGACATATTAAGAAATTAAGTCAATTTTAAGAAATATGAGAATCATAATTAGTATTTCTTATACTTGGTTAAAATAAGATTATTTGTTTGATTTCCAGAGTTAAAAGAAATTTTGGAAAAGTAATTTAGTCTTGATTTTACCTTGATGAAATATGCATGCTTTATACACTTACACACTTAAGGTTCAAAAATAAAGATTCTTATGCCTTATATAAATAAAGAAAATATATATATACTTATATCAAAAATTCTCTGATTAAGCTGGGTATTTGTGCCGCATAAAGCATAAGTATTCACGCCTAAAAGTGGTCCATATAATAAAATCCTTAGTTTTGTGGCCTTGTTTGCTCGAGTCCTTAAGTCCTTGGGGGTGTTTTCTCACCCGGTGTCCGAAGACCGTCCGGTTTGGGGTCACTGATTAAAGGCTCGTTACATGGGCAGATTAGAAAGCCTAATAAAACTAAAGAATAATACTGCCAAAAATATAAAAAAAATCAATAAATAAGGCATAAGAGTTAGAGTTGAAGAACCCTTAGTTAAAATTTCACGGTCACGAAGGTGCATATAACTTAAGGTAAAGTAATAGACTATATGAGAAATATAATTTTACTCCTTACTTTGATTGATAACAAGTTTTTGAATAGAGACTAAGTTTAGGAATGAAAAATTCAATTTTCCTATAACTTATATGTTACTTGAACTCTTATAATAATACTTCAAATATTTTTCTCTTTCAAGATGCTTTTTGAAAATACTAACTCTTTGTCTCTCTTTCTTTATGAATTTTATGGGTGTAATCCACTGAAAACCCTCACGAGAAAAAACTCGTCCTTTAGGGGTAACCTAGGGGTTTAAATGCTTGTTGCACATGCTCAGTGCAATCGAGTGACCTGCAAAAGTGGTCTAATAATTTCCTAAGATTAGTTTTGATGTTTTGCTCGAGGGGAGCAAAAGATAAGTGTCGGGGTGTGATCGGTCATCTATATTGCATATATAATGTCACATTCTCATATTTATTGTATAATAAATCATGTATTTAGTCTTATTTTTTATTTAAAATGCAGGCTCATTACCAAGGGAGAAGGAAGAGAAAACGAGCCCAAAGCCCACCCAAATTCTAATTTAATTCAGAACTAAATTCAAATCAAGGATCAGGAAAAATTAGGACAAATCAAAGAAGATAAAACTAGTTGAACAAGCGGTTAAAATATATCTTCACAAATCAATTGTTAAAGCCAAAGATCAAAGGAGGTTTCGACAAATCCAAGACCAAAATCTGAAAATCCAGCAAGAGATAAAAGGAGATCGAGAAATCAGGGATCAGCACCCCGGGTGTGGCATTTGGCCGCACTTCCGCGACCAAAGTCGTGTTTCTACGGCCAGTTGGTTAAGATACGGGGAGCGTTTTGCTCCCCTATCTTCTCACACTCTCCCCTTTTGATTTTTGCTATAAATACTGAGATTTCTCAGTGTACAGAGGACGATCAAGTAGAGAGTAGAAGTTAGGCAATTTTATAGTTTGTAACTTGGGTTTTTTATTTTCTTTTATGTGATTTTTATTTTATTTATGTAACTGAGAGGAGAGGAGAGTTTCATGGAGAAATGAGAGCAAAGATTGTACTGAGGGTAACACTGGTATAAGTAAGTCTTTTCTTTTATTGTTTTGAATCAAATCTAAGTGTCTTTTCTTCTTTACTCTTGTTTTTGTTTGTTTTCCTCTTCTGTGTTTGTGAATCCAAATGACTCCGATGTTGAAGCTTACAGATTGAAAGATTTTGATGATGGATAACAAAGTGATACAGATGCATTTGAAACTCTATCTCAAGCATTTATAAAGAGTTCTAGTTGCTCAAACTCATATGAAGTATTTGACTATTTTTGTGTATTTTTAGAATTTTTTGTTAAAAGCCTTGATCACACACACAATAGTCATATAGTCGACTTGACCCCTAATGTAGTCGACTAACATATAATCTAGTCGAATTGTTCCATTATCAGTCAACTAAGTCCTTCCACAAAAATATTCATGCTCTATGTTTGATGTCTGTTAATAGTATTAGTGGACTTACCTCTAGACCCTAGTCGACTAACTCATGCTATAGTTGACTATTATTTTTTTGCTGGTCGACTAATTACAGTTTTCAGAAACTTATCATCCGTATCAGTCTTTATATAGTCGACTTACTTCCTCTTATAGTCGACTTATGCATGCAAAAATTATTCTTCTAGTCGACTACCCTATATACCCTAGTCGACTAACAGTAGTATCTGACTGTTAAACAGTTATTGATTTTTGTGTTTTATCCAACATTTTAAATTTCAAATTTGAATTGATAACTTCCCTAACTGATCATAGATTTCACCTATAAATAGGGATGTTATCCTAGGATGAATACACCAATTCAAAACACAAGTTTTCTGCCAAAAACTCTGTTCAAAATTCTGTTTTTTTAAAAACTTGCTTCTACTTTCTGTTCTTCACACAATTCTTACTCCATTGTGAAAGAATTATGAAAGTCCACCTATAAGAGACCTTGTTCACAATCACATACAGATTCGAAGCTTATAGGATTGATTGTAATCACTCAAAGAGAAGTATTGTACAAGGTGTTGTTGTCTTCTTGGTGTAAGAAGAGTTGTACACATTTGGCAAAGGGTGTTTTGTCAAGTGGTGTATAGGTATTGGTTTTGGGTGTATCAAAATCAGAAAAAGGAAAATCTCAAGCGGGTTGCTTGGGGATTGGACGTAAGTCACAAGGACCGAAGCATGATAAAATCTCTTGTCTTTGCGTTTGCATTTTTCTGAGTTTTATTCTGTGAATTTTACTTCCTGCAAGTAGTTTTAATTAAAAAGTTTATAAACACTATTCACCCCCCTCTAGTGTTTGTGTTGCTTGTTTATATATTCTACACTTGGTATCAAAGCAAGGATGGCAACGGAGTTTCCTTCATCGCAATTCAAAGAAGGATATTCTACACAACGTCCACCATTATTTGATGGATCAAACTACAACTACTGAAAGTGTAGAATGAAGATCTACTTGCAACCACTTAATTATGAACTATGGAACATAGTGAAAGCACCATACACCAAACCTACAACCAACTATGATGCTTGGAGTGAAGAACAAAAGAAGTCTATCAACCTTAATGCCAAAGCAATGAACAAAGAAGAATTCAATCGCGTGTCAACGGCCAAATCTGCAAATCAAATATGACAGATCTTACAGGTAACACATGAAGGTACAAATAAGGTTAAAGAATCTAAATTTCTATTCTTGTTCACAGGTTTGAACTCTTCAAAATGAAGGAGAACGAAACCATTGCAGAAATGGTTACAAGATTCACCGACATTATAAATTCCTTAGTAGCCCTTGGAAAGAAATACACTCAAGTTGAAAAAGTCAGAAAGATCCTTCGTGCACTGACGTCAGATTAGGAGAAGAAAACTACTGCAATAGAAGAAGCGAATGATCTCTCAACAATGTTATTAGAAATCCTTATTGGTAATCTAATAGCATATGAAGTGCAACTCGAAGATAGAAAGAAGGATGAACAACAACTTCAATCTAAGAAGAAAGTACTTGCCTTCCATACATAATCAGATATGGACAATTCAGATGACGATGGAGAGGAGATGGCAATGCTTTCAAGAAAATTCAAAAGGTTCTTAAAACAAGGTAAGTTTAAAAAGTATAAAGATACTAATGATAATCCTATTTGTTTTAAGTGTAACAAATCAGGTCACATAAAGAAGGATTGCCCATTGATGAAGTCTAAAGGAAATTTCAAGAATTTCAATAAGTTCAACAAGAAGAAGAAAGCTATAGGTAGTCAAAAGTGCATATTTATCATCATATTTTCTTACTTATTCATTTATTAAGCACTGCTACTAATGTTTTATTGTTTAAAGTTGTGCAGGCCTTGAGTAATTAAAGAAAAAAGAAATAAAGCATAAGTAAAGCCCAAAAGCCCAAAAATCCAACAAGGCCACATGCATAATTTATTTTAGTAATTTAGAAGCTTCTATCTTATCTAACCTAATCTAAACTTAGATTTTAAATTATCAATTTAAAATCTAGGGGAGGAAGAGGAAGAATAAAATAGAACTCCTAATTGCAAAAGAGGAGGAGGAAAAGGATAAGATGGATCCTTATCCTAAAACAGAGATGGACTTCTACTTAAACCTGGTTGCTTGCAATATAAAGATAAAGATAAAGCGAACAAATCCTTTTCAAAATTATGATTTGTGATAACTTACTTCCCAAGTTATCCAGAGTTCTCAAGATAGAGGGTCTGAATGCAGAATCTAGAAGGAGGCGCCTAGATGGATGGACCAGATAAGGCCACGCGAGAAAGCGCGTGGCCATTGGCCACGCTATTGCCGTGGAAACGCAGCTATAGCCGCCTTTCCGCGATCGTTGGGATGAATCTGGCAACGCGGTTTCATGGGAGAGTTGTACTGAGACTCTGCGTCTTATATCTCTTATAAATACCCCTGCAGAGCAACAGAGAGTTGAAAGCTAAGAGCTGGGAGCAATTAAGATGAACTATAGTTTAATTTTTATTACTACAAACTAATTAGGGTTTATAATATCTTTATACATCTTTCTTGATTCTCAATCAAAACCCTTGGGTAGATAATTCTTCATTCAATATGATGTTCACTCTTTGAGACAAATACTTTGGTTGTGGTAGAAGATTAGTAAACTATAATTCTTTTACTTGATTAAATCTAATTCTCACAATCAATATCTCTTTCTCTTTTCCAAGCGAATTACAGAGAAGATCGTTCCGAAAAGCTTCCATCGCATCCTTCCCTGTGGATCGACCCGTTTAGTTCTTACTACATGGTTACATTGAAACGAGACTAAGATTTTCTAAACTCTTTCTTTATTATTTTCCCGTTTCAATCAAAAGCCTTCCAAGCAACTTGGGATGATAGCGATTCATCTTCCTCTGACGAAAAGAAGCCACTGAAACCGCCAATATCTGCTTCATGGCTCAAGAAGATGAGGTACAAGATTATGATGAATTATTAGAAGCATTTAATGAACTTTATAATGATTTCAAAAATGAAAAGTTTAAAAATAAAATTTTAACAAAGGAAAATGAAAGACTCAACAATGAAAATTCAATTTATGTTTCTCAAACATCTTCTTTAAATTCTCAAAAAGATGATTTTGAAAAAGCTATTTCATCTTTAAAAAGGATAATGAGAATTTCTTAAAAGAGAATTCTATGCTTAGAAAAGAAACTGTTTCTTTAAATTCTAGAATTTCTATTTTAGATAAAGAAATGTCAAGTTTCAAAATTAAATATGAAGAAATTTTGAAAAATGTGACAAAATTTAATAAAGAAAAAGAAATTTAAATGATTTATTATCTTATCAAAAGATGTCAAATAATCATTTTGGTCTTGGATTTTCAAAAGATAAGATTGACAAACATACACATGTTGCTCTTGGATTTTTCAAAACTAATTTTATAAAATCTACACATTTTTATAATAATAATCTATATAATTCTTTTGTGAAAAGAAATACTAATACTATTTCAAAAAGAATTAGGAACAAATATATATGGATTCCTAAAAATCTAAATAATGTTGATAAAAATGCTTATATTGCATCTTATATACATGATGTATGTAATTCTGGTTATTATGTTTATACTAACAAATAAAAACCAAATTCCAATTGGATTTGGGTTCCTAAAGGCTAATCTTTTTCGGACCCTATCATGATGGGTACCATACAAAATATTTTATCTTATAGGTATCTTATAAAGAAAAGTGGTTAGTTGATAGTGGTTGTTTCAAACACATGACCGGACACATTTAACTACTGTCTTCCGTTCAAATCAAAAAGGAAGGTACAGTAATATTTGGAGATAATAACAAAGGAAAGGTTATTGGTATCGGTATGGTTGGTAACATTTCAAAACTCCTTATTGAAAATATTCTTTTAATAAGAGGTTTAAAACACAATCTATTAAGTATTAGTCAATTATGTGATAAGAATTATAAAATTATTTTTGAAAAAGATGCATGTCTTATATATGATACCAACATGAAAGATATTCTGTTTAAAGGTTCTCGTAACAATAATATTTATGAGTTATCAATAACTTGTATATCTTCAAATGATAACTTATGTTTACTTGCTTCTACTAATGATTATTTTTTATGGCATAAAAGATTTGGTCATTTGAATATGAAAACAATTTCTAAGATTTCTAAATTTGATTTAGTTAAAGGTCTTCCAAAATAGCTTTGAAAAGGATTATTTTTGTGATTCTTGTCAATTAGGAAGAAAAGTTAAATCATCTTTTAAATTTAAAGATTTAGTTTCTACTAATAGACCTTTAGAACTGTTACATTTGGATTTATTTGGTCCTACTCGTGTTGTTTTTTTAAACAAAAGTAAGTATGTTTTTGTTATTGTTGATGATTATTCACGTTTTTCATGGGTAATTTTTCTAAAATAAAAATGATACTTTTAATGAGTTTTCAAGTTTTTGTAAAAGAATTCAAAATCAAAAGTCTCTAAACTTAGTCACTATTCGAAGTGATCATGAAGGAGAATTTGAAAATGAATATTTTTCAAATTTCTGTGATAAGTATGGTATTACACATAACTTTACTTTTCCTAGAGCATCTCCTCAAAATGGTGTTGTGGAGAGAAAAAATAGGACTTTGCAAGAATGTGCTAGAACTATGCTTATAGACAGTCATTTACCAAAATATTTTTGGGCTGAAGCTGTTGCTACTGCATGTTATGTTTTAAATTGTGTGCTTATTCGACCTAATTTAAACAAAACATCATATGAACTGTTTTATAACAGAATTCCAAAAGTTTCTTATTTCAAGATTTTTGGATGTAAATGTTTTATATTAAATACAAGAGATGCCTTAGATAAATTTGATGTTAGATCCAATGAAGGTATTTTTGTTGGATATTCTACTCAAAATAAAGCATATAGAATCTTTAATAAGAAGACATTAACTATTGAAGAATCTTTGCATGTTAAATTTGATGAAGTTTTGACTGAGCCTATTTCTAATACTTCTTCACATGATGATGATGATATTATAGATACTCCTATTAATAATACTATTATATCTTCTGATGATACTAACAGTTCTAATGTTGATGAGACTCCTTCTGAGTTACTTAAAGTATATGTTGAAGTAAGGAATCATCCACATGATTTGGTTATTGGAGATATAAATCAAGGCGTTCAGACAAGATCCAAGTTGAACTACATAACACAAATTGCTTTCATATCACTCATTGAACCGAATAATATCAAAAAAACATGTGCAGATGATTTTTGGACTATTGCAATGCAAGAAGAGTTGAATCGATTTGTCAGAAATAATGTTTGGGATCTTGTACAACGTCCTACTGATCATCCAGTCATCGGTACCAGATGGGTCTTTAAGAACAAACTTGATGAATCAGGTCAAGTTATTAAGAACAAAGTAAGGTTAGTAGCATAAGGATACAATCAAGAAGAAGGTATTGATTTTGATGAAACTTATGCACCAGTAGTTAGACTTGAATTAATTCGTATTTTACTTGCTTTTGCTTGCTTTATGAATTTCAAATTTTATCAAATGGATGTTAAAAGTGCCTTTTTAAATGGTTTTATTAAAGAAACTATTTATGTTAAACAACATCTAGGTTTTGAACATGAAAAATTTTCAAACCATGTTTTTAAACTTAAGAAAACTTTATATGGTTTAAAACAAACACCCCGTGCTTGGTATGATAGATTAAAAAATTTTCTGTTAAATTCTGATTTTAAGATGGGAAGAGCAGATACAACTCTTTTTATTAAATATGTTAATAAAGATATCTTAATTTTTCAAATATATGTTAATGAAATTTTATTTGAATCTACTAACGATAATTTTTGTCAAGAATTTTTTAAGACTATACAGAGTGAATTCGAGATGAGCCACATGGGTGAACTTACTTACTTTCTCAGTCTGCAAATAAAGCATATGAATGATGGAATCTTCATTTCCCAATGCAAGTATGCATAGGAACTTCTGAAAAGATTTAGTATGGAAAATTCTGGTCATAAAAACACTCCCATGAGCACTACCACATTCCTAGACAAAGATGAAAATGGTAAGAATGTTGATCAGAAACTATATCGAGGTATGATTAGTTCTTTACTGTATATTACTTCAAGTAGACCTGATATTATGTTCAGTGTTTACTTATGTGCTAGATATCAATCAAATCCTAAGGAATCACATCTTAAAGCAGTGAAAATGATTCTTCAATATATTATAACACAATCAACTATGGCTTATTTTATTTGAAATCAAGCACATTTGATTTACTATAATATATTGATGCTGATTTTGCTGGATATAAATCTGATCGGAAGAGTACTAGTGACACTTGTCACTTTTTGGGACATTCATTTGTATCGTAGTTCAGTAAAAAACAAAATTATGTATCATTATCAACAACCGAAGCAGAATATATCGCTGCTAGTGTTGCATGTGCTCAGATTTTATGGATGAAACAAACCTTATTTGATTATGACATGTCTATCACAAATTCACCTATTATGTGTGATAAAACAAATGCTATTAACTTATCTAAAAATCCAATTCATCATTCACGTACAAAGCATATTGATATTAGACATCATTTTTTACGTGATCATACTTTAAAAAGTGATATTTCACTAAATTTTATATCAACTGATAATCAAATTGCAAATATTTTTACAAAACCCCTTAAAGAAGATATTTTTATGAGATTTCAATGAGATTTGGGTATTTGCAATATTTTTGATCTTTAAATATTTTTTCAGAATTGTTTTAAGGCATTTTTCACTTATTAGTCGACTTATCTAATTTTATTAGTCGACTTGATAACTCACTAGTCGACTTAACAGTAGACCAGTCGACTAATTGCTTCAAACAGAAACATGGGTTTTTTTTTGAGTTATTCATAGTTAGTCGACTATGTCAACAAATTAGTCGACTAACATGACAATTAGTCGACTAATCATGACCCCAAGTCGACTAACCCTGTCAAAATCTGTGTTCTGTTATTGGATATTTTTCGTTCGAACCTGACCCATTTCATAAATGTTGGATCCGATCTCTACCTATTTTCGATCCTAACCATTGATCTTATATTTACTTCTCATTTTTACCCTTTCCCTTTATAAAAACCCTTGGTTTTATCCTTGGTTCCTCTCTCAAGCCGCATGCTCAGTGGACCACAGCCTTCAGCACAGCAGCAGAGAACCCATTCCTTCTTCCTTCAAATTTCTTGGTAAATTCGTTCCAAATATCTGTAGTATACTTTCAATTCCTGCTTTCTCTACCTTTAATTTCAGTTCTAATCATGTCTAGGTCTAAGAAATCCAAATTTACACCATCTTCTTCTTCATTTAAAACTGATTTTAGGGCTTTTCTTAAAAATCCTGCCTTAGAAGATGATTTCTTAAGAATTTCTCAATTAGAAATCTTACCTGGTAGATTTGTTAAGTATGAAAACTTTAATGACTATGATATTGTCTCTTATCTTCAAAATGTGGTCTTTATATTATGTTTTCTACTGATTCTAGTTAAGGGTATTATCCCTTCCTGATCCACCTGTTTTATACAAACTTAACCTATGAAGACAATGATGATAATGTTCACATCTCTTCTCTGGTTAAAGGTGTGCATATTAAGTTATCCCCAAAATCTTTAGGTCGTATTTTTTCTATTCCATATCAAGGCCTATCTCTTAATGACATTGATATAGATGATGATGACGTGTTATCAAATATTTTCCTTCGAGGTTAAGGACTTCCTATGACAAACAATAAATTGAAAGTTATTTCTCGTCTAATTGGTTGTATCCTTGCCTATAACATATACCCAAAAATCGGGAGTTCTAACTATTATTCCTGTGATTTATCTACTTGTATCTATGCCATCATGGCTGGACTAGAAGTGAACTGGGCTAAGATAATTTTTGATAATCTTGTCAAGGACCATACTTCCTTCTTACCATATGGAGCCTTTTTATCTCATGTATTTCAAAATTTTCACCTAGATTTTGCTTTCGAAACGAGTGTTGTCAAAGTTTTTGAGCTTTTTGATCGTACCATACTTCATCGTATAAAACTTCATGACTTTTCTCACCCTCCACCACAACCTCAACATCCACCCTCTCCTCCTCCACAAAGTTCAACTCAAGTTCCTTCCTCCTCCACTCAACCTCCTTTCACTGAACCCCCTTCCTCTCAACCACCTCCTTCATATCCCGATTCTTTCTATAACTCTATTTCTGCTGAAATAGAGACTCTTCAAGCCCAACAACAATCTATGCAACTCTCAGTCTGCATTGCTCACAAATCAATCTCTTCTTATGAAGCACTTTATGAACATGCAACTGAAGATGGAGTCTTTAGACGCAACCTAAAAGGAAATTCTGGATCTCCTCAATACCCGTTTTTTACCACCTCCTCCTCCCAGATCCGACATTTGATGCATATAGAGTTGGCTTTGTTTTTTGTGTTGCTACGTGTTTTTGGAGTTTCTTGCATCTTTTTGTATTTTCTTTTTATTATGACTCTTTTAGTTTTCTATTGTACTACTTGACATTTTCTGTTTTGTTATGAAAATGCTGGTTGTTAATGTGTCTCTTTATGATCTATGCTAATTCTCTTTTTATTAGTGATAAAGGGGGAGAAAGTTTGTGTTAGTTTGTGCTGTATCTGTGCTGCTATACGTGCTCTATGTTGTGATTATTCTTGATATTTGGATAAGATATACGACAAAATCTATGGATATATGATTATGGATATATCGCAATGTTGCAATGTTTTATGACTCATGCAGGGGAGAACAAGAACACTTGTTATATACGTTTGTTATAACCTGTTCACTACAGGGGGAGTTTCTCTATAGGGGGAGTTTTCATGCACAGGTTGTCATCATCAAAAAGGGGGAGAATGTTGAAGTTTACAGATTGAAAGATTTTGATGGTGGATAACAAAGTGATATAGATGCATTTGGAGCTCTATCTCAAGCATTTATATATAGTTCTAATTGTTTAAACTCATATGAAAAATTTGACTATTTTTGTATATTTTAGAATTTTTTGTTAAAAGCCTTGATCACACACACAATAGTCATATAGTCGACTTGACCCCTAATATAGTCAACTAACATATAGTCTAGTCGACTTGATCTACTATACCGTCGACTAAGTCCTTCCACAAAAATTTTCATGCTCTATGTTTGATGTCTGTTAACAGTATTAGTCGACTTACCTCTAGACCCTAGTCGACTAACTCATGCTATAGTCGACTACTATTTTTTTGCTGGTCGACTAATTAAAATTTTCAGAAACTTATCATCCATATCAGTCTTTATATAGTCGACTTACTTCCTCTTATAGTCGACTTATGTAGGTAAAAATTGTTCTTCTAGTGGACTACCCCATATACCCTAGTCGACTAACAGTAGTATCTGACTGTTAAACAGTTATTGATGTTTGGTGTTTTATCCAACGTTTTAAATTTTAAATTTAAATTGATAACTTTCCTAACTGATCATAGATTTCACCTATAAATAGGGATGTTATCCTAGGATGAATACACCAATTCAAAACACAAGTTTTCTGCCCAAGAACTCTGTTCATAATTCTATTTTTCTGAAAACTTGCTTCTACTTTCTATTCTTCACACAATTCCTACTCCATTGTGAAAGAATTCTAAAAGTCCACCTATAAGAGACCTTGTCCACAGTCACATACAGATTCAAGGCTTATAGGATTGATTGTAATCACTCAAAGAGAAGTTTACAAGGTGTTGTTTGTTGGCCCAGTGGCGTTCCACTCTAGTTTTGATGATGATTAACTCATGTAGTTATGTTTACTAATAATCTTGTGATTTTAGTTTCAGATCATTTAATCAAGATATTAGTTGGTGATTGCTTCAACAAGATGGTTTGGAAGCTTTCACATGGTGATTCCAGAGCCCGAGCATCAAGATCATATATAGCACTCGTTGGAGTCAAGCTCGGTGGATCACAGGTTTTGGATCGAGTCGACTTGAAGACGGAGTTCATCAAGAAGACTTAGGTATCCTAGTTTAGTTTGTATTTAGATCCATTTGTAAAGATTAGATAGTCTGATATGCTCAAGTTCACAATGCACACACGTTTCATGTTTTGGATATTGGTTTTTGGTTTTTGGTTTTTGGTTTAACCGATCTTGTTTTCATGAATAGATAGATCAAAACAAGTTTACTTGGTTTTTGTATAGTAGATTCATTCTATATACATGCATGCTTAACTTCCTAGACAAACTTATTTTTGATATGCCTATTCATGAGGTTTTGTGTTTTGGTATTTTTAACAAACATTTATTTGGAATTAAAGACAAAAACTATGATATGTAGTTGTTTCATGTATATTGGACTTATGTCCATATGCAACATGCCTAAATGTGTTTAAGTATCATGTTTTTGTATTTAGATGAGTTTTAGGAAAAATCAGATTTCTTATTGAAAAATCTAAGTTTGGTAAAATACAGTTTTTGGTTTTTGATAAAATTTATAAGACACAAAAATGGTTCAAAATGTTTGTTAATTGTGTTGAAATTTTTATCACATGTTTACATAATATATATTATATTAGAAACTATTTTTGTGGATTTTTAAAAGTTTTATGGGATTTATTAGATTTATTTAAAACCCTCTTTTCTGACCCAGAACTGTGCCTGACAGGCTCTGGCGGTCGACCGACCGGTCGACCGGACCCCAGAGTCGGTCGACCGCCCGGTCGACCGACGTGCACAAGCCTGTGCACGTTGGCCAGGCACATGGGCCGGTCGACCGGGCGGTCGACCGGACCAGAGAGCTCTGCTCTCTGTTTTTCTACGGTCGACCGGCCGGTCAACCGCAGGCAGCCAACGGTCAAAATATGACCGTTGGCGGTCGACCGCCAGCCGTGCTGGCTGACAAAAACAGCCAACGGCTAGTTTTCTATTTGGGCCTATATACCCCATCTCTTTGGGATTTTGGCTAAGATTTTAAGTGCAAAAATTTATCTCCTTTCTTGGTGTTTTAAACAAGTTTTCAAAAGAGTTTTTAATGCCAAAAGATCTATCTTAATTGTTTTAAAAGTGTTTTGTTTATTTCAAAGAAAATAGGTTTTTGGGAATTAGTTCCTTGATCTAAAATTCTATATTCATTTGGTATTTTTCCCAAGAGATTTTCTTTGATCAAAACACTTATTTTTCACACTTGAGCTTATCTTCTATCCTATTCTATTAGGATCTTTGTTTTGTGGAAAAGGAGATTGTTTGTGGTTGAGATATACCACTTGTTGTAAAAACCCTTTGTTGGTTGCTCCCTCTTTGGTAGAGGTTGAGGTTGTGTTTTGCTCCCTCTAGTGAGAGGTGGAGTTTGGTTGTTTGGCTACGGGCCTATCCCTCTTCGGCAGAGGTGGATTGTGTTTGTATTGCCTCGGTGGCATTTGTAAGGTTAAGAGAGGAGTTCGGTACTCCTAGTGGATTGGAAATCCTTCTCGGTGAAGGCGGGGACGTAGAGCTAGGGGCTCGAACCTCGGAACATATCTTCGTGTTTGCGTTTGATCCATTGACTCTCAACTCGCTCTCTCTCTTTATTTTGTGTTGTGCATTGATTCATATTGCCATATCATTTACATGCTTGTGTGTTTGTGTGCCTCACTTGTGCTTAACCACGAGAGCTTCATATAGCGTCTCAACTCTTATTTAGAGGAATCAAGAGGAGTTAGTCCAGAGCCCTTCACGGGAAATTCGACTACACTCGTTGGTTGTACTAAGTGTAGTTGCAATTTAGTTTTAATTCTGCATTTAGTTTCTAGATTAGCCATATCACCTATTCACCCCCCCCTCTAGGTGATTTCATTGTTGTCTTCTTGGTATAAGAAGAGTTGTACACATTTGGCAAAGGGTGTTTTGTCAAGTGGTGTACATGTGTTGGTTTTGGGTGTATAAAAATCAGGAAAAGGAAAACGTCAAGCAGGTTGCTTGGGACTGGACATAGGTCACAAGGACCGAACCAGGATAAAATCTTTTGTCTTTGCGTTTGCATTTTTCTGAGTTTTATTCTGTGAACTTTACTTTCCTGCAAGTAGTTTTATTTAAAAAATTTATAAACACTATTCACCCCCCTCTAGTATTTGTGTTACTTGTTTATAGATCCTACATTTGATAGCCTCGAAGTTGTCTTGCCCTTGCAAGTGCCGTTGATGGCTTATGGTGATGGATAGCCATTTCTATAGAAGTGTAGCTTGCCCCTTCATTTCGTAGTGTAAGTCGGGAACGGGAAAATCCTATTTGTCATACTTCACTTGCCTTTAAATAAAGGTACATCATCAATACGGTTCAAAGATAAGCAGGTGCCGAGTATTTTTTAGGGTTTAACTTTCTTTCTTTTAATTTTTTAGTTTAGATCACTACTATCTCCCAACTCTTTCATTCACTCCTTTTAATTTCTTTGTATAAAATCATTTCCTGTTTTCTCCATCTTCTCAATCTACCACTTTCTTTACAAATTAACATAACTTATTTTTCTTTTCTTTTAAAGAACAAGAGAACTTTAACCATTTTTAGTGAACTAAAGAGAACTTATAAAAAGCTTCCATCGTCAGTCTCTCCTTGTGGATCACGACCCGCATGGCCACTCGCTATAGCGGTAGAATTGAGTACCTTGCACTTTTGTTTTGTATTTATGAAATTCTATATTTTCTGTGTGTCGGTTACATCTCAATCAAGGGAGGTGAAGCAGCGGGGGAGGGGAGAGCAACGATGAAAGACGAGGATCATGGCGACGAGATCGAGGATGAGAGAGAGGGAGATGGACGGTCTCGCGGCGGGAGACGGGAGATCACCGGTGGGAGAGAGCGAGATGGGAGGTCAAGCGGCAGGAGAGGGGAGATCAGCGAAGAGAGAGAGAGAGGAAGTTGAGGCGGTAGGAGAGAGCGAATAACCATAGCAAAGATAGATCAAGGGTGTGAGAGTGGGAGAGGGACAGTCTCATGGCGGAAAAAAGGAGACCAGCGATGGGAGAGTGCGAGAGGGGAGGGCAGGCAAGGAGAGATCAGCGGCGGGAGAGAGGAGGGAAGTTGAGGCGGCAGAAGAGAGTGAGTAACCCTAACAAAGAGAGGCATCAATATAATATTAAAGTGGTAGGTGTCAGATTTTGTGGCATTTTTTTTTCTCTCCTGGGGACGAAAACTTGACACCTCATTTTACTAGAAGCCATTTCCAGGGGTGTTCATTTTGTGACAAACAAATATGAATTCAATAGGAAGAATGAGTGAGGCCCACTAAATAGTAGCAAATATTTGCCCTTTTCCGCCCACTTTCGGGGCAACCAAAGAGCCCCTTAGAAAAACAAACCAAGAAGCCAACAATAACAAGTAACGACAATCAAACTAGAGCTATTGGAGACCCCCTCTCTCTTTGGGTGGAGCTTGAAGCAAAATAATGGAGGAGTCTTAGACCATCTCGAACCTGTTATTTCAAAAATAGAGTTGCTTTTGCACCAAAATATTGCAACTTTCGCACCAAATTTGAGTTGTATTTCCGACCCATTGGATCAAATGTTACTCTAAAAAGAATATTCCCTTTATATCCTTTTTTATTATTCCCAACAATTAATCTATTTCAACAATTATATAGTTATATATTAATTAACTTATTAGTGCAATAATACATTTTATTATTTAACCAACCCTTAAAAATAATAAATTAATAAATTACATTTAATTAACTAAAGTATTCTACTTTCTCAACATTATATTAATTAAATATTACATTAACTAAAATAAGTGAACTAAACATTACATTTAATAATAAAGCATAAACACAGAAGTTACATATTGATCGTCATTTAATTCCATGAATTAGTATATTCATACTACAAATGATCAATTAATACATTTTAATGTTTGAATTTTAATGTTTTATTTTTTGTATTACGTATTAATTTTAGTTCATTTTATAAATGTCAACATAAATAATAAAATTAAAACAATATATATTAAACAAAAATTATTAAATAATAAAAAAAGATACAAAAGGAAGAAATTATATTGAAGAGTATGCAGTTGGGGTAGAATAGGAATTATGAAATCTTTCATGAGTCACTTGTTTTATCAAATTGAGCGAAGCGAGATTTCTCCCATGAATCTTTCTTTGATTTTTTCTGTCCGTCTGTCCTTCAAAGAGAGCAAGAGAGAAAATCACAGAAAGAGCTGTCCTTTCTCATCTCCTAGCGGCCCTCCCCTCTCCCCTCTTCTCCCTCCTTCCTCTTCTCTCGCATCTTCCCTTCCCTTCCCTTCCCCTCTTCTATCTTCTCCCTCTCTCTCTCCTCTTCGTCGCTAGTAATCCATCTAGTTTTAATTATTTTATTTTATTTTTTATTAAATTCCAAAAAATTAATTTTTCAATTAAAAAAATCAAAAAAGTTGCACTATTTTACGATGTCGCGCCAAATTGGAGATGCTCTTAGGCCGCTTTCAAGAAACATTGAGAGAGGACTGCCACTCTCCTCTGAATCCCGAAAACCGCTCAGCTTGAGGAAAAATCATCCAGTTGAAGAGAAGAGAGATAAGCACCGCTCTAGGGTTTCGTCTTGGCCGATGGCGGAGGATCCGATGCCCTAAATCTCTCTCCAACTTCTCCCGAAAACCCTTTCCCCGAATCTCTCTCCCGATCCCAACTGCGACAAGCGATGGACCTGAACGAGGGCTGATCCCAGTGCCGAGAGACGCGGATCTTCGACGCCTTGAATAGGAACAGTTGAAGAGGAGAGAGGAGATGGCGGTTTTTGAAGGGAGGAAGACGGAATTCCGACCAGATCGGAACTGATCGCGAGAGAGCATCATCGATCAGGTGAGCTTTAACTTTTCAGATTTTGTTTCTACAGTTCAGCTTCCTTGTTTTCTTGGGTTTTGTGTGGATATTGGTCGAATTTTGGACTCTCGGCGGAGAGATCTGTAGCCACCCGCTCCCAATTTTTCATCTCCCCTGTGCCCTCCCTATCGCAGCTCACTGGGAGAACGATGGTTAGCGAGGAAGGGGCTGGTGATCTGGTGGAAGAGCCCACCAACCTCCGAGCCACGGCTAGTAAGCCAGGGGGCAGTGACGGACGCAGAAATTATATTCAGGGTGGTCAAGAGATATATAATATAAAAACAATTCACAAAAATATAATATATTAATATTTAAATATTTAAAATAATAATCTAATACAACTGATTATAACACTTCTCTTTTATTTTTCATATTTTAAAAGCGTAACATAATTTTAGGCAGATAATTTGGGGCTACTGTGCATTAAGAAGGTGGATATTTCTATTCTTATATTTGCTCGTAAGAGAATGAAAAGAGAAAGCGGCTTCTCCTACAGCTATTGTTTCTGTGTATAATCCTTTGTGCTATCCTGGTATTGCTGGTACCTTGGGGGTTGCTGCTCCTCTTTAGAGTGTAGATGTTGAGAATGGTGGCTGTGTTTGAGCAAGGTTGGAATGTTTTAGTTGTTTAGCTTTTAGTTTTGTTTTGTTTGGGCCGGAATGCTGTTGATGTTTTATTTTGGCTAACTGTTGGTGATTTAGCTTGGTGTAGGTTGTTAGTGTGGTTTTTTTGCCTGGGGTTGTATGAACTTTATGATCTTTTATATATATATTATTATATAGTTTATGGCTGGAGGGAGCATTAGCTCCATCATACTTTCTAAAAAAAGATAAATCATAGAATTAGCAAAATAGTTCTCATGTTTGAACCACGTATGCTTGATGGATCCAAATTTAAGGCGGTGCAAGCAATAGTTATTAACATGTAAAGATATTATGCATGAAAAGCTATGAATTTGAGTTGTAATTTATCAAATAGATTCAGTTCCACTGCTTTTTATGTACATCTCAGTGGCAAATTTAGTGCACAATGATTTTTGCATAACTCTGTCCTTATAACGTGTTACTTAATCCTACTAGTTTTATACTCAGTTTGTTAACAGGATAAGATAATTGGTCCATGTTTGTTTCATAAATTATTGTCTACAAGTCATATTCTGGAAGATGTTCATACCATTAAATCTTACATATGGTTAAAGCACATGCACATAGTTGCCCAAATCAATAGGCTACAATAAATATATGAAATTGAGAATTAACACCATCATTGCTTAAGTATGTTCATATTTTCAGAGTAGATCATAAACGCGACATATTAATATATGATCATCCTGATAAATAATTGGGCTAATAATATAAACAACTAAATCGGGATTCACAATGCCAGACAACCTATTTTTCCAAATCCCGGGTGGTCATTTGACCACCCTGAGTTGAGAGTGGGTCCGCCATTGGCCAGGGGTGCAGGGTTAGAAGTACAAGACATCGTCAATCCACTGGCAATGGGTTCATAGGTACCCTTCTCCCCCGTCGTGGAGACCATAATGACCACCCTGAGTTGAGAGCGGGTCTGCCACTGGCCAGGGGTGCAGGATCGGAGTACGGGCCCGTTTGTTTCGTTGCAAAACGTCGCAAGTCGTAAGTCGTAAAATGAGAATGGAAAAAGTGAACTGTAGCAGAGAAAATATATTGTGTTTTACGGTGTTTGGTTGATAAAGTGAAGTGTAAATGGAAAAATGTATTGTGTTTTACGGTGTTTGGTTGATAAAGTGAGTGTAAATGGTAAAGTATATCGTGTTTTTACGGTGTTTGGTTGGTAATGTAAAAGTGTAAGTGGAAAAGTTGACCACAAAATTAACTGTAGCAGTGATTTAAATATTATAAATACTATTAAATTAAATCTACTATTTCAAATTAAATTGTATTAATAAATTTGAGATAAAAATTAAAAATCTTAATATTTTATTTATAACAATAATATTAATAAAATATTAGTATAAATAATAAAATATTACTAAAATATTAACTAAATAAATAATATAAAATTTTAAGAAAATCTAAAGAACATTAATAAAATTTAAGAATACTAATAAAATATAAATATTAAAAAATCTTACAAAAATAATAAAATATATTTATAATATTATAATATTAAAAATACTTGAAAATTATTATAATATAAATTTTATTATAATATTATTGTAATATTATAGAAATATAAAATTAACAAAGTAAAATATAATTATAATTTAATAATAAATTATCATTATAGTTTTATTATACTGAATTATTATTACAAATATTAACATAATAAATATTAATATAATAATAAAATATATTATGATATTAATAAAGTAATTTTTTATATTAAAAAATAAATAATTAAATATATAGTAAAGTATAATATTGTTATATTAATAAAATATTAACTCTAAATAAAATAATAAAAATGGAATAAGTATTAATAAAATAATAAAATATTAAATAAAATATTAAATTAAAATAGTAAATATTAAATATTAAAACAATAAAAAATTAAAGATTAAAAATATAAAATAATTAAATAATTAAATAAGAAATTGAACACTATTTAAAATATTAAATATTTAATAATATTAAATTATATATTGATTATCAAGTAACTGTTGTGAATTGTAAGTGTACTACAAGTGAGAGTTACATGACCACAAAATTAACTGTAGCAACTGCAAGTGGGAAAATATGAGTGTAAAAGTGAGATTTACATGATCACAAATTTAACTGTAGCAACTGCAAGTGAGAAAAGAAGAGTTGCATTTTGCAACTTGTTTTTCAGCGAAACAAACAACGGAAAATGGAAAAGAAGTTTTACGACTTGCATTTTGCGGCGAAACAAACACGCCCTACAAGTCATCGTCCAGTGGATTAACTGACAATGGGTTCATAAGTACCCTCCCCCGTCACGGAGACCAGGGAAAAAGCCCGCCGATGAGGTTATGGCAAATAAGGTGACGAAACTGCCTATGGGTCCCCCGCATCCTGAGGGAAATAACACTGACGTGGGATCTTATGCTGCCATGGCGCACATCAGACATGCTAAGTAGTGGGAAGGTATGAATGTCTCAAATGAGGGGATAGCTTCACTGAGGTCTGCTTTCTCGGGAACAGTTGCTTTCTCGGAGGTGGAACTCAGGCAGTTGAGGGAGCCGTGGAAGATGGCCATCATAGCAAAGTCGCTTGGTCGCTATATTACCCCTGGCTACCTTTACAAGTCTCTTCAGAGAAAATGGAATTTGGATAAAGGCTTTCAATTCCTTACTCTACCGCGTACATGCTTTGTTTCTTTTTGGCAGAGGGCTTAGAACGTGTTTGGATGGGAAGGCCGTGGGTCATTGCCGGCCAGACTTCGCCATGGAGTGGAGGCCTAACTTCCTGCTGAAGCATCACAAAATCTCCAAAGCCCATGTGTGGATTCGGCTCCCTGGTCTCTCGGGGAATACTGGAAGCGCACCACCCTTCTCTGCGTGGCTGTTAAACCATGGAAACCCCTCTGGTTGGATAACATGACAGAGCAACTATGTAGCACAGACATTCCTATCATCTCTGTTTTAAATATCGGCCGAGTCGGCTGAGATATCGTCCGATATCTCCTTTTTTACCTGCTGCCGATACGATATGGAGAACCACTCGCCATATCGTTTGCAACAAAAAATGACCGATATTTGAAATATCGGCCGATAAATCACCCGATATCGGCCGATAAATCACCTAATATATAGCCCGATATGAAATAACTTATTTATTGCACGACTGCGTGCAAATGTACATTATTTTTTACTGTCTTTGCATGCATATTACGTCATTTTTATTTGGTAGATGATATCTATGACACTAAACCAACTTTTAGTTATCAGTATTTCATTATATATAGTGTTCGATATGAACGCCCGATATGCGCGCGTATCCCGGATATCTCCCCCGATATCTGATATGAAAAACCCCTATCAGATACGATCCCGTTATCTGATATTTAGAACCTTGCCTATCATGAAGCCGTGTCGTATCCGAAACGTGTCCGACACGCGTGTTGGACACATATGTCATGTGTATTTTAATGAATTCATCACGTATCCATGTGTCGTGTCCATTTTATTGTTGCTGTGTCCGTGCAACATAGCAGAGCAAATGGCCAAGGGCAATTATGCTCGAGTGTGTGTGCAAATTGATTGCTCAAAGCCTGCCTTGGCATAGGGATTGGGCGTGAGAAGGGAGGAGAGGCCTCCTCCTGGTAGCGCTTTGTATATGAGAATATACGGGTCTGTTGTTTCGCTTGTGGCCGGATTGGTCACGCGGTGGTTGACTGTCCTTACTTGTTGTCGGAGGCTACTAACCCTTTTGATGAATCTAATGCCACTACTGCCGTGGAGGGAATGGGCAATGTTCTAAAAAGCGGTGTCAGTACGCGCGCAGTCCGGGAGCGCATAATGCTTAAACGGTTTAAACGATGATTAAACGGGTTACACGTTTTATTATTATTATAATATATAATAATATTATAATACTTAAAACATGGAAATATGAGTTCTATAAACTCCAGAAAAGCATAAAAGATATAGTAAATATAACTTGAAAAATTAAATTGCTAGTACCAAGAAGCATTTAAAAGTAATAATGACAATCAGTTCAAAGTACATCAATGTACCTCCACCTCCAACAACTATAGTTAAAAATGCTTTTTAAATGAACAAATATATGTATTTCTTTTCAAAAAATATGCTTCCAACAACTTTGGTTCACTGCTAGATGCAACTGCAAGTAATGTGTAACTCTATCCTTCTCACCCTTGAGACACTCATCAACCTATTAAAAGAAACAAAGACCATTGGCAAGAACCTGGGCAAAATACATGCACGTGAGGGGGGATAGAGAGCTGACCAAGGGGGGTCGCCGTCGACGCATGAGGAGGTCGCCGTCGACTTCCTGCTGACCAGAGAGCTAATCACAGGGGAAAGTCTTTGTCGACAAAGAGGGAGGTCACAGTGGGAGGGTCAACTGCAAAGGGAGGTCGTCGTCGAAGGGGGAGTTCGCCACAGGAGGATCAGCGCTTTGTGAACTTCGTCGTCGAGCTTCGGGAGCTCTAATTTCCCAAGAGGATCGTCGCCGTTGTGAGCTTCAGGAGCTTCAGATAAAATCAGGACTTCGGGAGTTTCATCGTCTCGTATTCATGAGCATCGAGAGCTTCTTTGTGAGATTCAGGAGCTTCGTCGTCGCCACAGGAGGATTGAAGATGCGGATAAATTTAGGACTCGTGAGTCCTAATTCTCCAACACGCGATAATTTATATCCTCAATTATGGGATCGGGATTGAGTTCAGTTAGCTTAATAGGTTCAAAATTCGAATCCATTTAGAAAACGATTGAATAACATTTAAACGGATGCTAATTAATCACTAATTAGACGCTTAATCATCGCTTAAGCGAATTAATCGCCTGGCCAAGTAATCAGACCGCTTTCTTCAAGTTCTGCTCGGTTTCAGGCCGAAAACATTTAAGCGGACGATTAATCGGCCGCTTAAACCTTTTTTTAGAACACTGGGAATGGGTCACCCTCTGATGCGAGTGGGTCACCCTAGCCTGCAAAACTCCTTTTTGGGCTGTGGTTAATGACTAGAGGAGGTGGTCACAATCTTAATAGCAATTCGGCAGGTAGCCGACGACTGTAGGGTTTGGAGGCGCCAGCCCCCAAAAACCCTTAATGTCACTCCCAGTGTTCTAAATATCCCCGATATATCTCTGATATAGCGTTGATATTGCGTTTACGACACATAGCCGCAACGATTTGGCACATCCAAACCTATATAGTATTTTTCACCCAAAATCTCCAATAAATCGGCTTGGACCCTATATATCGGCCACAATCAGTGTTCTAAATATCCCAGATATAACCCCGATATTGTGCCGATATTGCGTTTACGGCACCTAGCCGCAATGATTTGGCACATCCAAATCGATATAGCGTTTTTCACCCAAAATCGCTGATAAATAGACATGGCCCCGATATATCGGTCGCAATTTCGGCGATTTTGGACCCGATATCACGTTTTACACTCAATTTCTAGATTATGTATTTGGGTAATTCGAGCGATGTGACAATGTGGCATTTGTGAAGATTCTACACTTGGATAGTGATTATGGATTCATAGGCTTAATACAAGTTATCGAGTTAAGTATATCTTAAACATATAAGTATGATGTTTTATGTAGCTTTACATAATTTATGCATATATTGTCTTATTGAGATGTGATTTAAGACAAGAATATATGTATATTTATAGTCCGATTTTGACAACCGATTTTTGAAAATATCCCTGATATATCCTTGATATATCCCTATCCCCGATAAATTTTCCCGGCCGATGTGGCCGCTGTGGCCGCCATTTAGAACACTGGCCGCAATTTCGGCAAATTTGTACCCGATATAGCGTTTTACATCCAATTTCTCTGTTAGACATTTGGGTGATTCGAGTGATGTGGCAATGTGGCTTTTGTGAAGATTCTACACTTGGATAGTGATTATGGATTCATAGGTTTAATGCAAGTTGTCGAGATAAGTATATCTTAAATATGTAAATATGATGTTTTATGTGGCTTTATATGATTTATACATGTATTGCCTTATTGAGATACAATTTTGGACAAGAAATGTATATTTACAGTCTGATTTTGACATATAATTTTTGAAATTATCCCCGATATATCCCCATCCCCGATAAATTTTTCTGGCCGATATAGCCGCTATCTCTGCTATTTAGAACACTGGTCACTCCTGTGATAGGTGGCCATGTGAGCCAATCGCTGTAAGACTCGGGACGGGCCACATCAGCAAGGGTCGACCAAAGCGGGTTGGTCAATACAGGAGGTTAAATGGAAGCGGCGATCCGCTAGGCAACGATTTTCCTCACCAGTCGAGGCAGTTCCTCATGTTGATACTTCTGGGTCACGTCTTAACATGTCTGGGGTGTTGGAAACATTTTCCACCTCGAAGCATGTTGCTTTGCGAAGGACCGGGGGCATAAATGTGTACAAACTATTACTAAGACGACCAAGAAAGTAGGGAGTGTGCATCTCATTGCCAAGATTATGAAGACCTCGGGCAATGGGCAGGCTAAGGTTGCCGCAACTTAAGAGAAAGAAAGGTGGGAAAGGTAGTGCTTCAATGCAGAGGAAGGCTCTCCTCAAGAGAGAGGACAAAGAATATAAATGAGCAAGTGGGGTTGTCATGGGATCTGCTACTATTGCCATAAGTGGGGGACCTTCAGCAGGAGCTGGTTAAGAAGGCCATTGGTCAGAGTAAACTCTTTTCGTCTCCTATAGTCACAACTTATTTGAAGAACCCAGAAGTAGGAGCTGTACAACATTCCGAACCCAACTAAGCGCATTTTGGAAGTCCGGTTAAAGCCCAGGGCCCTAGTGCCATAGCTCCAGAAACACTTATTGCACACCTAGTCCAAGCAGTTTTGAATGGACTCGAGCCTTTGGATATTCCCCAGCTATAAGTCAACCCATCAATGTTGGCCCAACAGCTCAGCCTGGATAAGGAAAGTACATCATCTGTTACAAAAATTGCAACAAATCACAGACATTTCTTCCAACTTGGGCCTTCCCCCTTTCAATAAAGAGCCACCATTGTCTTGGGGGAGAGACGCAATGTGGCCCCAGAGACCTACCTAATATACTCCAGAAGGTGTAAGCAGTCTAATGAGGTGGAGGCTGTTGCGGATGGGATTGGGTTTATGAAAGTGGAGGAAAAGAATCAGCCTACGGCTGGCCCAGTGATGAGCTCCAAATGTCTAGCCTTCTCCTATTACCCCCTCTAATTTGTTTCTTTTGGAACTATTAAATTGTGGCCAAAAAGTACGCTCTCAATCATCTAAAGTGTGTGTCGTGAGCAAAATGTTGACATGATTTTTCTTCTTTAGGCAAGATTATCAGAAGGGCCTCTAAGAAACTTGGCCGACTGTGGAACTCTTGCTTCGTGCCGGTGCGTGGCCTCTTCGGGGGTATCTTTGTTCATGGAAAGCGATCATGGGAGGAGTGTCCACGATCGTTCTCGGCAATCAGGTTCTGACAGCTCTCATCACCGCTCCTAATGCGCTATAATGAATAGCATGTGGAGTGTGCAAAAAATGAGGTGGTCCCTAGAAGAC
The DNA here is from genome assembly GCA_038442645.1 of Agave tequilana. Taxonomy (NCBI): domain Eukaryota; kingdom Viridiplantae; phylum Streptophyta; class Magnoliopsida; order Asparagales; family Asparagaceae; genus Agave; species Agave tequilana. Next base: position 180,745 of record JAVJIF010001786.1, on the reverse strand, counting down.
AGCTTAGGAGTCAACTCTCATAGGTAGCTGACCGGGGAGTACCTATTGTCGTTGGGGGTGATTTCAACTGTATCTTGGTGGCAGAGGATAAGATGGGATGCAAATCTTTTGAGATGGATGCCTAGATAAAAGGCTTCTGGAACTTTATTATCAATGCCAACCTGGTGGATTTGGGCTTTAAGGGCTCTTGTTATACTTGGTGCAATAATCAAAGAGGCGACGCTCGTACTTGGGAACAGATTGACCGTGTCTTGGCCACTGAAAATTGGGTTGATCTCTTCCTAGAGGCGCGAGTCGATCATCTGCCCCGCATCGGCTCTGATCATTGTCCGCTCCTCTAGCACCTATTTAGTTTCCCCTTAGGCCCGAAACCATTCCGCTTCGAGGAGTTTTGGACAAGCTATGACGAGGCTTTGGATGTTTATTCAAAATGCTTAGCAAAGTGCTCACCCATCTTGCTCCCCCGGTTGTTGAGCCTTCGCTAAACTTAAGGTGGTGAGATGAGCCTTACAACAATGGAATAGGACAACAATGAGTAATCTGTTTGAGCGAGTTGCGGAGTTGGAACAGGAAATCAACACTTTATAGCAGCGTGAGTGATGGGGAATCGAATGACTAGTATTTATTCAGATTTTTAATTTAGATTTGAAGAAGATTTGATTTGATTTGATTAGATTTAGGATTTATTTGAATGTAGATGTGGTTAGATTTGGTGAGATTTGATATTTTCAATAATTGCACGTAAAGTGCACATGTTGTAGGCTGTATATAGTCATATAGTGATCTTTGAAAAATAATTGAATGATTTTGATAAAAAAAGAAGCTATTTGCTTTAGACATTGATTTTAATCCAATGGATTGAATCATACGCGGTGAAGCCATGACTCGGGTTGTGATCCGCGATTATATCTTTTCTTTCCTCTCTTGTTATTCTCCAATTCCACCAAAATCCCACCACAAACCCTAAAATCCCCTCCGTCCCACATCAATTTTGGTATCAGAGCTGAATTTCCTACTTTTTTCCTTCCACAAAATTCCGCTTCAAAAAAAATTTGCTGTTCAATGAACATTAACTTTACTGTTCACGGTTACTGTTCACTGCAGAGCAGTTCAAAGTCCGTTTCAGGCCTATTCGGAGTTCGATTCGAGTTCCATCTAAAGTGTTGGATGCGTGACTGAGTCCCGGAGCTACTGGAAAGATTTCACAGCAGTTGGATAACAGAGCTGACCTCCACAAGCCCGTGTTTGGTACCGGTACTGTTCCTGCTATAGAAGATCAACGTTTCAGGCCACATTTTTAGCCGATTTGAGTTCACCTCGAATCTTTGAGATTCTTGGGTAACTTATAATTTTTATGCATTGAATTTTCTCTATGGGCTTTTACTTTTGTGGTAGTTACATAAATACTGATGTTGATGACAAGGAGGCTGAACGGGATATGTATGCGACTATCCCGTATTTTCGGGGTTCTAATGATCATATTGGATATGAGAAGTGGGAAAATTATCTTAAAGAATTTTTTAGTTATTTTATTCTGACATCCAGCAGAAATTCCATTATGCTCAAATGAAGCTGGTTGGACGGGCTTATTGGTGGTGGAAAGACAGCCATATCGACGATCAGTATTGGTTTGTCTTACAAGGTTATCTTCATAGTCTGTATGCTCCACACATTCTTTATGCATCTGAGGCAGACTACAATGATCCCAATGTCGAGCAAGACCCCGAGCCCCGATCATTCGCCGATAACTGCACTGAGCTCCCAGATGAGATCCGAAAACTTGTAGCAAACCAGACTGCGAAGATTGATGCACCAGAGCCAGATGTTGTTGATAAGCCCGAGCTGGAGCCAGAGCCAGAGGTTGTTGATGAGCTCGATCTAGAATCAGAAGTGAAAGATCCTCTTATTGGGACTTATGTAGATCTTCCAGCAGAGCTTATCATGAAGCTATCTTTGTCAGCTATGAGGGTTCTCTTAGTCTCTTATCCTTGAGATCGCCTGATGTATATGATTATTTGCAGATCTTTCTAGAGGCGACAAATTCACAATGGATTGGGTTATTGGGATCTAATTCATGGTGGATTGTGTTGATTTGATGAAATGATTTGTGGAATATGAGGATAGTTGAGTTTGCCCTTTTGCTGCTGCTGCTGCTTTGGATTGTTTGTTCCTCTATTTCTTAGCTCGAGTAAATCGAATTTAATTCCTAGTTGAATCATACAGTTTCTCTTAGTTTGTTGATTGATTGAAGCAGAGAAATACACATCATCGGTCAAATTCGGTGAGTTCTCTTTATGTCAAATCTGATGTATTTTTGTGTGCATTTCTAAAATTAATTGCGGTCTTGTATCTACTTAAATTATTCAATGGCGTGTAGTTATGCTAATTATTTTTATAATTCTATTTCAAGCATATAACACATACTAGAGTGGTCTCGAAGAAAAAAAGTGCTCGCCTCTCTATATTTTGAAGAGCAAAAATTGCTTGCTTCTCTCTATTTTTCTTTCCCTCACAAGTCTTGTCCGATTTGTTAAATACGTTAAAATCCTAGTTAAAACAAAAAGATTTTGGTTAGTTTTGGCTACCTTTCTCTGACCTTCTTGCCATGGAAATCTGTGTACTATTTGATATGTTATACGAGAATAACTTGTAAAGGCATCAAAGTTCTAGCAGAGGTTAGTAAACCGTGAAGTAGTCTTGACAAGGGTTTTCTTTTTCTTTCTCGTTGGGTATAGGGCAAATTAATCATCCATAATTTATTAATATATGAAAAAGAATACAAGCTGCCAAAACAGCAAAGAAACGAAAAGAAAAAAGTACAGGGTCTATGGTGAGAGTGCAAGAAGAAGAAAGCACACAATTTATAAGCCTGAGATAAGAGTAGTCATCTTATTGCCAGTGAGTGGAAGAGACCCCTGTTGTAGCATTTGGGTGTGAGGAGGGTCGGAGATTTAGAGCCCAAAGTCTGGTGAGGAAAGGAGGCCAGATCCAGAGGAGCTGCGGAGCTTTGGAATAATGTTGGAAGATTTGTTGTTTGTATTCCTTCCAAATAAGTCATAGAACAACCACCACAAGATAGTCTCATTGCAGGAGAGCATGAGATCCAATGGACAATGATCTATTAGAGCTCTACAACTCACCTAAATTGGCTGGCTGCCTCGAAATTGCAAAATCTAGCTTTAAAGGGAAACCAAATGAGGTTGACAAATACGCATCACAAGATGAGGTGGTCAACCAGAACCCGTTCTCCATGGCAAAGGGTGCACATTAAGAAATTTCCTTTGTTGAGTCTGAGAAGGTTTCTGCTGGTTAAGAGCTTGTTATTAAGGGTAAGCCAGAGATGAACCTTTATTTTGAGAAGGTTTGAAGTCTACAAAATATATGATGACAAGGGGCAAGCATGTGGCCTGTTAATGAGGGAGTTGTAAAGAAACTTGACCTTAAAAATCCCATCAATCCCAAGTTTCCATGATCTGTCACTCTGCAGTTGTAGTGTCCATTTTGACGGTTTGCAACCAGGGGAAGCAACCATTCCCTTGAAGTTGTTCAGGTGATAACCATCTTCGAAAGCTTGGAGACCAAGCCCAAAGCCCGTGTTGAAAATTCGGAGTCAATGGGCTGTTGGATCAAATGTCAAGAAACAGAAGATCTCAGTCAAGCATCTTTCCCCTAACTAGTGTTCAAGCTAGAACTTATAGTGATAGACTTGTCCTCTACCTTGAAGAAGAGACTCACTGGAAGTGGATGGTGGCCTTAAGAATATTCTTCTAAAAAGAAGATTTAACTCCAGTGATAATTGACTTGAAAGTCAGTATCCTTCTCTGTTGATAGTGGAGATGACAAATAAGGTGGGCTCACAATTGATTTGGAGTACCAAGAAGCTTTAACCACCATTTAGCTAATGATATATTAAAGAGCAGAGATGAATCACACTAAGTTCTTGGTCACACTGGCGACAAACTTAAGTCCATTCTACAAGGCGATGGTTCCCTGTGAGTAGGACTAGTTCCTTTCCAAAAGAAGGTTGTTTGAATGCAATCAATACTTTGAATCACCTATTTTGAAGGTATAATATAAATATAAAGTAGAGATAAAAGCTAGTAAGGCAGAGTTAAGAAAGGTTAAGACAACCACCGTGAGAAAGTGAGTTACCTTTCCAAATAGCTAATCTATAGTCAATTTAGTCAAGAACAAGTTATCAATTTGAATGTGTAAGGTGGCTTAATAGGGAGATCCAAGTAGGAAAAGGAGATGAAGCTTACTCGTCATCTTAGGATGGAGGTTGCAAGAGAAGCAACTTTAAGCAGGGTTCGAAGTATCGGCCGAGTCGGAGCCGACTCTTCGGGTGTTGCGATCGCCCTTGCTTCGATTTTTCTCTGACTCGGGGTCGAATCGACCGAGTCCCGATACGACTCAGGATGCCTCGGCCGAGTCGGCCCCGAGTCAAAGAAACATAAAAAAGGAAAAAAAGAAGGATCGGGGCTTACCGCCGCCGCTGTTCGCCGGCCCGCCCGCCCACTGCAGCTGGTCGCTAGCCTCCAGGTTCTCCAGTCTCTCGCCCTCTCCGATCTCTCTCTGTCTCTCTCTTCCTTCCGATCTCTCTCCCCTCCCTCTGATCTTTCACCCAATCTCTCTCTCTCTCTCTCTCTCTCTTATCCAATGTCGTCACTTTAGCCTGCCGCTGACCGATCCGTTCCCTCGTCGTTGCCTCTGAGCGGAGAGGGGGAGGGGAGGGAGAGAGATCACGTGTCGGCTTAGGGGGAGATAGATAGAGCCCGATCTCTCTCTTCTTTTTCTTTTTCTTTTTCTTTTTTTCTTTTGAGTTTTTTCTCATATTTACCCCTCAAATCTTTCATATTTCTAAATTTACCCCCAAATCATCATATTTCCTTAATTACCCTCAAAACTAATTTATTTTGGACATGTGCTACATGAATTTTGATGTCTACATTTTTTTATGATTTGTTGTGATTTTTCAGAATTTTTTGAGCTTTCTATATATCGTTTTGCGCGCATCGCCCGAAACCGATCCGAGTCGCCGCTATCGATCCGTCTCAATGCCCACCGAGTCGGAGGCCGAGACCGCGACTTTGAACCATGACTTCAAGTTAGAGCTAAGGTTGTAAATGTGTGATTTATGAAAGTTGACCTTCAAACCTGCAAGAGCTTCAAAGTAAAGGAATTTGATATTGATAATATAGGCACTATCTCTGAGACAAAAAGCAAAGGGTCATTGGCATAGCAGAGGCCAATTAAGTTATGAGGCTGAAAATTACCAACTTTCATAACAAATTCTTGTTATTCGGCTTTAGATAGAATATTAGAGAAACCATCATAAGCAATGATAAAGAGGTAAGGTGAAGGGAGATTACTTTTGTGTAAGTCCTCCCTTGCAAGAGAATTGTCTACCAAGAACTCCATTGACTACCACGGTGGAGGTGGCTGAATGACTGCAAGAAGAAATCCAACATATCCACTTATCTCAAAATCTCTTTGCAAGAAGTGAGCTGCATGTCCAGTAAGAATTCACAATCAAGTGGAGTGCAAGTTCTTTTTTAAATAATATTAAGGAAAAAAGAACCACAAGATGATGATGGAAGGGAAGGCGACAAGAATTTCTTGTGCATACCCTACTCTCTCAAGCATGCAATTGCCTTTGATGAATGCCTATTGAACTTCATCTATATGAGATGGACCTTTTCTTGCCATCGGTTAGCATTCGCCCTTTGGTAATAATTTTACAAGACCCATTAAGAATAATAGGCGGGAAAGAACCGTCTTGGGATGCTCCTTCACACTTTGGGATCAAAGAAATCAAAGCATGATTTAGATAGTTAAGGTGCTCTTTGACCCTACTAGAAGTCTTCAAAGAGAAAATGTCTCTTTTAAGAAAGTTGCAAAACTTTTTTGGAAGAAGAAGAGTAGGAAGCCATTCGGCCTCAAGGCGTTGTCCCCTCCAAGAGCAAAAACTACCGCCTTGATTTCTTATTAGAAAAAGGAAACTTCTAAATCATCCAAAGACCTATCACATGTAACATGTAGGGTAAAGAGAATTTCAACTTGCTTAAGGAATGCAAAGATAGGGGTACCAATGAGGTATGAGGTTTCTGAAAAGATGGTTAAAGTGGTGGAGATATCCCAGTGGGGATGCTAAAGATTCTTTTTATTATCAAATCAAAGCAATGTGGTCTATATGACAAAAGTGAGTGACAGTTTGATGGAAGGTAGTACTACCATCATCCTCTCGCAACCCGTGTACTCAAGTGTGTTGCCTCCACATAATTTCTTCATGGCAGTGTACTTTGATGTCTCTCTTGACCATAAGATTCTCTGTGAGTGGTTGCATCTCATGTATGGTATCAAGATGGTGTGTGGCCTTGAGGAGTGACTGTGGCTGAGGGTGTCGAATGAGTTGGAGGCCTGTAAGATGTTTGTTGAGCCTACGGAGTTTGTAGGCTAATAGAGAAGCACCATCACCATAAGCATTAAAACAAGACCAAATGGAGAGGAAAGGGGGTGTCATTCTTGAGCCACACATGCTCAAAGCGGAAAGTTCTCAAACACTTGTGAACATGGTTGGTGTTGAGGGAGAGCGGGACATGAAATCTTTACAAAGTGTTTTTGAGGGTGAGAGAAAATATGAAAATTGAATGCTTTGAATATTCTTCTATCATTGAACCCTGATTGGAAGTTGCCTTCTGGTAGGCTAATCCACCTACCTTCCAATGTTGTGTTTTTACCTTGTTTTCAAGATGATAGAAATGAGAAGTGGTCAGTGTTCAGGTCCAATAGGAATTGGGAAAAAAGTTTGAAGTATAAGAATTCAGGTTAGAAAGTATCAAAATTTGAGAGGAAAGGATCTGAGAGAGATTGATGAGTCATCTTTCTATATTCTTATTTATATGCAAATATAATTACAACTCATAATATGAGCATTACTCCTCATAAAGATATATGACTCCTAATAAGGTAACTATAGAGCAATATGACTCCTAATTAGGTGACTAATGTAATCAAAGAGTTTAAAATTTTCCCTCAAGCTGGAGCATAAATGTCAATCATGTCCAGCTTGTTACAAAGACTAGATAAACACTTTCTAAACAAAGCTTTTCTAAACTGAGAAACAAATAAATGTTGAATTGCTAATCTGATGTCACATTGTCGAATCATTAATGTCCATATTGAGGTTGCCAATTAAAACAGTTATGCATGAAGACTGTATGAAAAATCTCTTTGGATATTGTTAGAATTTTAGAATTTTCCAACCTCACTAGAAGGAGGCTTTGAGAGATCCCAAATTGAGTAAATGTTGAGATTTTGAGAGATCCTCAAACTCAACAGTAAATGAGATTTTGAGAGATTTTCAAACTCAGTCGAGAAAACACCAAGAAAAACACAATCTTCACCTATAAAATATTTCTTGCCCTTGACTTTGGTAATAGTAATCTATGAACAAACTTGCAGCAACTACATAAGTAGTTAGCAACATCATCATATGAGTTGATAGCAACAGCAGGATCAGGTACCAGCAACAGGAACGAGAGGAAACAACAAAAAGAATAGGTAGCGGTAGGCAGCAAAAATAGATAGATGTTGATTATTCGATAATAGCGGCAATAAGAACATGTAGCAGCAACATTAAATAGCACAATACTGTAATGAGCAACAACCTGTGTTTTAAATGTTGGCCGAATTTGTTTTCAAGCCCTCACTGTCATACATCCCCACCCTCATTTAAAATAGCGTTTTCGAAAATGTCGGTCGACATTTCGGGAAAATCGATATCGGCTGACATTTCGAGAAAATGTCAGCCGACATTTTGGGAAAAACTCAATATGTCAGTTGGTCTTGGAAGTTGGAATAATTGAGAAATTTCTACAATGAGTTAGTGAGTGTATGCAAAATATTAAAGTAAGGATATTTATCCTAAACATATTTATATAGTTTTGCATAAGTTGTGTCTGCATTGCCTTGATAAGAATTTTAAGATACATTATTTAAGACATCTAGGAAATATATTTGTTAGCCGTCATGATATCCGAAATTTACTAAATGACCCCGAAATATCTTCGAAATCTGACATCCGATTACGACATCTGATATTTCTCCGATACCCAACATTTAAAACACTGGCAGCAACAGAGGAAGACGAGAGCACAAAAGCGGCACGGTACTAGGTACATGCTACATGAGCGCTGCACATCGCATGCTTGAGGATAGCATGAAAACGATAATCAACGAAAATTTTTAAAGGCTCTCATACCATATTAGAATTTTAGAAGAAAAGGTCTCAGAGATTGATGAGTCATCTCTCTATGTTCTTATTTATAGACAAATATAATTACAACTCATAATATGAGTATGACTTATAATACATAAAGAAACATTTCTCCTAATTAGGTAACTATAAGACTATTAATACGTAAAGCAATATAACTTCTAATTATGTAACTAATCTAATAAAAGAGTTTAAAAAAAGAAAAAAATTAGAAGACTGAATATGTGGACCAACCTACATGTTGCGACAACAACATGGGGATGAACCCATATGCAAAATCAAAGGATTAATTGGGCACAAAATTAATGCAAAAGCAGCAACAACAAGCAAGGTGCGCAGGACTCGGTCATGTACAATTGGGGTCTCAATGATCAAGCTCTTTAAGGATCTGACAACCAAGATATTCTCAATGTTTAGGGTTTATAAAAATCTTATATAAAAGGTTGTAATAGAGGGGTTTTTTTAGTAAGTATTGGAGGCCAAGAAAAAGAGAGGGGAAGGTGATCGGTTTGAGAGAGAAAGAAACTCTGGTAATCTTGTGGAATTCGAGGGGACGGTGAGTGATCTCTTGTACCATAGATTAATGAACTCTCTCAATTCTCTCCTTGTGGACGTAGGCTGTGTTTGGCCAAATCACGTAAATTATCGTGTGCTCTCTTTTGTTCGGTGTTTCTATAGCTTCCTTTATTAGTTAGATTGTCGTTTGCACAACACAAAACACCCAAAATTTCACTTGGGATTATTTTTTACTCCTTATATGCAAAACTCTTTGAATCCTTAACAAATTGATTATAAGAACTTTATCCACCTTATGACAAACACCCAAACATTCACTTGCTATTATTTAACTTGTCATATGAAAACTCTCTCGAATACCCAAAAAGTGGTTATAAGATATACCCGGTAAAGCGTGGTATTGCTAATGCAAACAACATTTCATCTTTTCCTTTACTGATAGAGTACTCATTTCTTCCTAGCCTAGGGTACTAGTGAACTTTCAAGTTAAAGGTTACACCCAAATGCTGAGAGGCATAGGCCATAGGGTAGGGTGTCACTAGACCCATCTTATGCTCTACATTGGAGATATAGATCTTATATATGAGAAAATTTTCATAAGATTCACTTTCCATATGCGGCTTCAGAAGTTCTAAACAGGAATTGTTAGATAAATGTGACTGAAGGTTTGCAATGCATTGCAACAAACAGATCCATAATTTGACATAATGAATTTTAAGTGTTATATCACACTTCACAAGTTTATTGACAGGCACATGGGTGTGTATCATTCATTGCTCTGATTACCAGTGCATCCTTCCTTTAAATCTGTAATTTATACTTGCGCATTAAATCTTGATTATTGGATTAAGAAAACTTAGTAAATATTTTTCTGTAGTTCTGAGTTCCTTACACCTCTGTTCTCTTCATTATTTAGTCCTCTATTATGCTAATTTACATAAGGTGTTTATCTCCATATAATGTTGTCCCATTTGTAGGTCATATAAAATGTAATTTTCTTAGTAAGTTGCCATGGGATTATGATGGTGAATTAATGAGTATTGGCATGTCCAATTGTGCTTTCTTATACTAGAAACTGAACTGAGTTTATGTGTAAGCATCTTATGAACTCAAACCACTTTTCACAAGCAACATAGGAAATTTTCATACCTGGACTACATCATAATACTAGAATATTACTTATAGGTATTGTTGAAAACCATAAAAAACTTCTGCAGTTTACCAGTTAGCAGGACTATGCTGTTTATATACCTTCACAGGAGTGCAAATTCAATTTCAAACCTTGCTTGTTTCAATTTACATCAGCTGTGTGGTCGGGAGTAATATTTGCTCTTTAATTGTCAAAAGTTGGGGAAAAGGTGTTAGGTGGCATGTATTTCTCAATTTTACCTGATATAAAATCATTCATGGTGAAGAGTCTAAATTACGTGGCAGTTAATATGCTTCGCTGTTTTTTTATTTTGGATTTGAAACAGTATGAATGGTGTAAATGTGTTGTATACATCATTTTAAGTACAAGCGACAAAAAATCGTCTGATATATGCTTCTTGTCTTTCAGGACTCGCCCTCTTAATAACTCCTTAAGTGGACAACATGCCTTGTAGTGTGTTTCTTAATAGTTCTGTATTTGAGAACCTAATTTAAATATGCTAAGTCATCAGCTCATGTTTCTTTTTGGTGTAAAATTTCAAAACCTCGATCAATTCATCAGGCAAATGTGGAAATTAAAATAATTTGGTGCAATGTGCAAACGGTTTCTCATTTTCTTTTCCTTTCTCTTTTGTTCAGTCTGGATAACTGAAGTCTTGCTTCTGCCAGGGGACTGACCCCTTTGGGGAATTATGCATGTCAGTCCCTGTGGTCTTTGATGATGATATCAAAGGGGCATCTTCTCCATAAAGAGCTATGCTATATCGTGACATCAGTTGTATTAGCGACAAAGTACTCTCGCTTCATTTGGCCAATGTACAAGCTTCTTGTTCATCTAGTGAAACTGTTGTCCTTGGGCTCGGTGAGCTTCTACTTCCTAATGGGGACTGTTATTCTGGAACACTATTGGGCAACATGCCAGACGGTCAAGGCAAGTATGTCTGGTCAGATGGCTGCACATATAAAGGTGAGTGGAAAAGAGGGATGAGACATGGCAATGGGAAGATTTCATGGCCTTCCGGAGCGATTTATGAAGGAGAATTTTCTGGAGGCTACATGCATGGTACTGGATCTTACGTCAGAGCAGATCGTTTGACCTATAAAGGAAGATGGAAGTTGAATCTTAAACATGGGCTGGGCTATCAAAGTTATCCTAATGGGGATTTCTTTGAAGGTTCCTGGATTCAGGGAACAATAGAAGGTCCGGGTAAATATGTATGGGCCAATGAAAATGTTTTTGTTGGTAACATGAAAGGAGGAAAAATGTGTGGGAAGGGTACTCTTACCTGGAAAAATGGAGACGTGTTTGAAGGAAACTGGTTGAATGGCATGATGCATGGCTTTGGAGTCTATTCCTGGAGCGATGGTGGGTGCTATGTTGGAACTTGGACGCGGGGTTTGAAGGATGGAAAAGGAGCCTTCCATCCTCAAGGAAGTAAGGTTCCAGCTGTACAGGTGTATATTAATGCGCTAAGAAAAAGAGGGGTCTTACTTGATTTAAATCGACAAAACCATGGATCACACATCCTTCATTCTTCTTCTGTTGATATGGGAAACATGAAGGTTCGCGAAAATCAGGGATCGGATAGTAGCTCATCTGGGAATTTTCCTAAAGTGAACCTCATGAATTATGAACAGTCTCGCAACAAAAATGTTTCTCTTGAAAGACATTGTAGTCTTGAAGTGGCTATTGAAAACGTTATTGGGCATGATGTATCGATGTACAGTGGAGAATCATTTAGCGATGATAAAGTAGGTGATGCAAATGTTCCCATCCTAGAAAGGGAATATATGCAAGGTGTTCTAATCAGTGAGCTAGTAGTCAATAATAGCTTTTCCTTGTCATCTCGAAGAGCAAAAAGGCGTCACAAGAAGCTGGCAAAGGACATTAAAAAGCCCGGGGAAACCATTATTAAGGGTCATAGAAGTTATGATCTAATGCTCAGTTTACAGCTTGGGATCAGGTAATATTAACTCTTCTGATCTTTGTAAACTTTGAGTTGCAATTTTTATTGTTCCTGTGTATTCATTATTTAATTCATCTTCTATACTTTTGTTGGTTTTCTTGTGCTACACGTTTCTTGATGCAATCTTCCAGTCTCAGCTTGTCAAATCAGTTGACTGTGATTGGTTTTCTAGTTGTCTTGGCTTATTCGTTGGTGTAGTTGATTATTGGTTACATTTATTTGATAATTTTATTGAGAAGCATCATAAATTTCCATAATGATCAGCAGTAGCATTAAGAATGTTATACTTCAGTAATCTAATAGCTAGTCCACTAAAATCTCAAAACAATATTTATTTTTGGGCCTCTTGTAATTACTATACAGTTGCCACATATGCAAAAGCAAAATGATTCCAAGAAGTTAAGGGGAGGAAAATAAATCCAGTATAAGAGCATAGGTTCCAATATCTTAAACTATGGGTCGATAATTTTGCTCTGCCAGTCCATTTGTCTCTTTGTCTTAGTTTGTTGAACTATACAAATTAATAAACTTTATCGGAGATTCTTTTGCAAATTGCTAAGTCAACAGATTATTTAGAATCAGATGATTTTGTTCCAATCCTTTACTATGATTATATATATTTTTAGATGATGAAAGTTATATTTTTTTAAGAAAAAGAAAAGTTGTAAAAATGTGTTGACATCCAATTATGTTACTTAAGACACTAGTTTTCCTGTGAATAGTACATGCTCTGCAGCCTTAATGCAAGCTTTGATGGATGAATGATGCTGAGCATTTGATGCCCAGGTATACAGTGGGTAAAATAATCGCAATTCAAAGGCGTGAAGTTCGTGCATCAGATTTTGGTCCTCAAGCAAGCTTCTGGATGGATTTTCCTAAAGCAGGTTCCCAACTGACGCCTCCCCATCATTCAGAAGATTTTAAGTGGAAAGACTATTGTCCGATGGTCTTCAGGTTTGTAATATCATTAATATTGTCTACATCTTCAGAAAAGTTCTGGTAGAACGGTTAATTTATGTGATGTTATTCAACTCACTACCCACTTGGTGGGCCAAGCCTCCATCACTCTACTCATTACCCAAGTTGTAGGCCAAGGCTCTATCATGTTTTAATTAGAAGTAAAGTAGAATTATGCAATTTAATTAGATAAAAAGTATTCTGACCTCATTTCTAGAACCTCTGAGAAGGACAGGCTTCCTTTTCATTCTGTTCAGAGATTTAGAATCTCGTTTGATATGATCAGACATGGTAGAACATTATGCCTTTTATGTTCATCAATGCCTCCCATTACTATGAAGGAATGCCATGCAAAGTTATTGCAGAATTAACAAAATAAATACAGTACGGGTTCCATTTACAGCCCTCTTGTACTGACAGAAACAGATTAACCAAGTCTTTGGCTTTGGATAGGACTGGATAGATTCACAGATAACGTTTAATTGAAACTCTCCTGGAATATAAGTTGTATATTCTTCTTCAAGTAGAAGGGGAAAAAAATGAAGTATATAATTTAAAAAAAATGTTTTAACAGTCAATGATCAATGTATTTTTTGTAGGTGACTTGTCCAATTTGCATTTGTTTATAACGTCTGAGTTAGTGAGAAACTTGGAGTTGACCTATAGTTGAGGGTGATTCGTCCAATGTGCATTTCAGTTATTCTTGAAGGGTAACTATTGAACTGACTACTTTGGACAAACATTGCCATCATTTATATATATTTTAAATATTGTAGGTTTTTTTCTTACTTGTGTGCCCTTGAAAAGTTAGCATAGTGCTTATTTACCATCCCAAAATATTAATTGCATCTATGCCCTTTAGAAAATATTAAATTTGCATGTATACCCATCTTCTAGCGTTTGTTCACACTTATGAATTAAATCTAACTAAAGTTTAACTAATTGTTAATTATATATGCTCAATAATTGTTTAAAATTCTTTAAAATATCAAAATTTATCTAGTAAAGATATTTAAAGTGAGGTCCTACTTTCGAATGAGGAAGCCTGACATGATTGTAAAGGTTAAAAATGAGAATGTTGACATATTTTGTAGGGTGCAAACGATTATGCATTCCTGCATGAGTCTGATCGAAAATATGACAAAACTGAGCCAATCTTGCAAAATGTGGTGTTGATGAAGATTGTAACTGGTGTATTATGCTTCTATTCTAACAAACAATGAAATAAATTCATTTCTAAATAACTAAACATAATTTATCCTATTTTGTTAATACCATATAGTAAATTTAGGTTGAATTGACCGATTGCAAGGATGCTGACTAATGCAATCTCAACTCCACTGTCCTTTGATTGCAAGTTCCCTGCAAGATAAGCAAGGTCAGTAGGGGGCATATAACCCAACCCCCCCCCCCCCCCCCCCCCCCCCCCCCCCCCAACACACACCACACACACCCCACCTTGAGCAGGTCTTAGTTTGATGCCCATCAGTGTGCATATTGTTTGTGGACAAGATGCTATTCACCAAGATTCTTCCATGGTTGCTGTTGTTTGTGGACAAGATGCTATTCACCAAGATTCTTCCATGGTTGCTGTAATGTCCTTAAATTTGTTTGGGTCCTTTCGACTACTAAATTGTTCCATGCACGAACCATGACAAGAATCTACCCAACATACATTAGCTCACAAATCACTTCTGCTTATGTATAACCATGTGCCAAAGTCTCCATCCCTCTTATATGCAAAATACTTTATATAACAACTTATGTAATTTATTACTTTGATCACCATCATCATTTAAGCCTTTTTCATTAAATTCCATTACTGGTTTTGGCTATGGAGCAAAAGATTCCATGGAGAGATCTAGCAATAATTTTTTATTGTCAACCTGCATAACCCTCTGAGTTGGTGTTGAATTCCTAGCAAGAAAACCATGGACAAGAAAGGGCATGCTGTAAATCCTACAGTCTGTTGGCACCACATAGAAACCTACCTGATTATAATGTTATTTAATTTTACTTGGGCAAGAATAAGTAACAGTTCAAACTTCTTCTACACTAAGGAAGAGTTTAGAAGAAGTGAAAAAAATGGTTGATTTGCTGCATCAAATTGTTCTCAACTCTACGGAGTATACAATCAAAGAGATATATGAACTTTGTCCAACTTATTGTTTGATGCTCTATAAATGAGATTTTTGCTTCGTGAAGCGCTTTGGTTTCTTTGAGATTCTTTAACGTTTATCCTTCGGGATGCCCTTCTATTTTTTGTATCTTCATTAGACGGGTCTAATCACACTTGTCCACTGTACTGGATGCAGAAAGTTACGAGAACTGTTCAAGATTGATGCTGCAGATTACATGATGTCCATTTGTGGAAATGCTGCACTAAGAGAGCTTTCTTCCCCTGGGAAAAGTGGTAGTGTGTTTTTCCTTTCTCCAGACGATCGGTTCATGATTAAGACCCTCCGTAAATCTGAAGTGAAGGTGTTTTTCTTTCTCTATGCTTGATATCCTTATAAATGGCAGAGCTAGGTTACTCGTGAATGTCAACTGATCTGTTAATTGCATGCTAACTACAACATAGAGCTATCTATTAGTATTACCAATTTGAACGTAATTTTTCATGTAGGAACAACATTCACACATCTGTTGTGTGGTCACTATTGCTTTCGAGTAAGCACGCTGTTTGCTAAGTCATCAAAGTTGTTTTGACTGTTTGAGTACATTTGATCCAAGACTCCCCTATCTTCATGATCCAACACTTTTCCCCATCAGATGTTGGGCCAGCTATGGAGCAAAATACCAGATTGAGAATACTTCTCAGAAAGATTGACCAGACTTCTACAACAAGCTGTCACCAGCTTTTCTTTTCTTTTCTAAAGGCTTGGGTGGGTGGTTGTTTAGGCGGAAGCTTGGTGCAAGTAGGATTTGAACCCCAGATCTTTCCCGCCCACAAAGAGGCTTTACCCATCATAAATCAGACGAGCTATTGTCAAATTCCCAGATGAGTAAATGAAAGGCAGGATAGGTACTTTTGACGTAAACCTAGAATGCCAATTGACTAGTCAGGCCACTAGGTTTGCTCCCCAGTGGTCACCAATTCGAATCCATGCGTGTGGACATGTGAATGGAGGGGGGGGGGGGTGTAGGCTGGCGGTTAACCGCGAGCTTCTTTTAAAAAATAAGCCTTATAAAATCTCTAAAAATAACCCCCCCCCCCCCCCCCCCCCCCCACCCCCCCCACCCAAGAGACTAAGAGTCTTTCTTTGGAAGCCAAACATCATTCCACAGGATGACATGGTGTTGTGCACGCACGCAGGTGTTCGAAACTTACTCTTTATCGACAATATTCTCTACGTCCAATGCCAAAATTTTCGTAATACTTAGATTGTGGTGGAAATTTTCCTTGTTTTCTTTTTTTGTTTCTTCTGTTCACGTTGTCTCTCATTTCAGGTTTCATGTGGTCAGGAGTATCACCTTCTAGTGCCTTTCATTCCTCCAGAATCCTTGTCTCTTCCATGTCTCTTAGAAAACACTTCTTTGTGGCTGGGAGGTTATCTTCTACAAGGACAAACAAGCAACTTTACTGCATCTACTGGGAGCTGCTTCTATTTAACTTTTGCTCAACTATTTATGCAGGACAGCAAGAACTGAAGTTTTATCTTTTCTTTTCAGACTTGTTGATCTGCGAATTTGAGGGCTTTTGGATAGGATTTTGGGATGAAATCGAATTAGAAAGGGTTGCTAGATGAGATGGAGGGTTAGGGAATTGGTTTGGGTTCATTTCTGGAAAAACATATCATAAAATAACATCAAAAGCAGTAAGTTAGGTTCAGGTTTAGGTCTGGACAGATCTGAATAGCAGTAAAAAGGGAATTTAAGGGTGGATTAAGGTTTTAATAAGTGTAGATCTATGTTTTTTTTTTTAATTGGCTAGCGTTTTGCTACAAAATCAAAAGAAAATCTAGAAGGAAAGATGAAAGTTAGGAAGTTTCACACCTTTTTGTGAGGGGTGTGATCACACTCAAGATAGATTTTGCATCCAATAATGCATCAGATATCAAGAAAACCCACAGAGAAAAGCTTCAACAACATCCATTAATTATTAAAAATAATATCTTCTAATAAATTCAGTTGGCAACCCTAATATAAACATATATAGGGTCAGAAATAAAAAAATTACAAAAAATACCCCTCCTTTTAAAAATTTCTAAACAACCTAAAAAAAATTACAGAAAGAAACTCTATTTTTCTTTTTCAATGGCTTCTTGATCCCCATCAATATTCTCCCCGACTTGAAAAAAATTCATCTCCTGTGAATCTAAGTGAAGATGCAAGTTCATACAACCACAACCAAATCGTATTGGACTTTTCCAACGCTTCTACTGTTACCCATGAAAAATTTGAACGTTTCTTCACATTGTTGGCTGTATCAATCTGAACAACAATGACATAACCTGATGAAGTGACTTGAAAAACTCGATGTTGTCTTTAGTATCTTCAAATTGTCTTCATCACAATCTGCACCATACCAATTTGTTGTTTTTTCAAACTTGTCATCTTCGGCAAGATATCCGAAAAGGGATAATATGACTCGGGTGACGTCATCTGCAACAAAGTGACTGACAATGATGATGAGAGTTGTGTCGAAGTTGGCAAAGATTGAGCAGCCAAAGGGAATTGAAGCAGGGACTCTCTCTCATCTTCAAGATGAGGTTGTGGCAATGTCTTAGGTGTGGAAAGCGGCTGGTGTAGAGAAAAGACAATGACAAATGAGCTGATGGTAGAACCTTTCCATCCAATGATGAAACATAATCAATCTTGAAATTTTGTTCTGGTTTGGACAACAAAGAAAAATCTTCTTGGAGCATTGTCTGATGATGATGGTAGTTGTGTCGAAGTTGGCAGAGATTGATCTTGTTGGACAATGAGAGCTAAGAGCTTGGACAATGACGATGTTGAGGGAGGTGTGATTACTGATGTCGAAGATCAATCTTCATGTGTGACCAAGTTCGACAATACTTGCAGTTCTTTGTCCACCATGCAAAGGCTTTTCCAACTAGCCTGTGTTTGGCATACCAACACTTTCTCTTATTTGTCAAATCAAAATAGGAAAAGATCTCCTCTAGATAATATTCCCAATGTTCGTATTCGTATCGATCATCAAAACCTCAAAAAATTGGAACATTTTCAAACATATCACACTCTACTTCTAATGGGTCTTCAGTGTTCTAAATATCCCCGATATAACCCCGATATTGCGCCGATATTGCGTTTACAGCACCTAGCCGCAATGATTTGGCACATCCAAACCGATATAACGTTTTTCATCCAAAATCGCCGATAAATAGGCATGAACCCGATATATCAGCCGCAATTTCGGCGATTTTGGACCCGATATAGCGTTTTACACCCAATTTCTAGGTTAGGCATTTGGGTAATTCGAGTGATGTGGCAATGTGGCATTTTTGAAGATTCTATACTTGGATAGTGATTATGGATTCATAGGCTTAATGCAAGTTATAGAGTTAAGTATATCTTAAACATAAAAGTATGATGTTTTATGCAGATTTATATAATTTATGCATATATTCTCTTATTGAGATGCGATTTAAGACAAGAAGATATGTATATTTACAGTCCGATTTTGACATCCGATTTTTGAAAATATCCCCGATATATCCCCATCTCCGATAAATTTTCTCGGCCGATGTAGCCGCCATTTAGAACATTGTGGGTCTTCATAGTAATCCATGTAGAGATCACTATAGTAGTTGAACCCCATGGAAATCGGATAACTCGCTCAGATACTAAATCTGAGCCAGGACAACAAGACCTGAAGTTTTACCTTCTCATTTCAGATCTGTTGATCTGTGAATTTTAGGGCTTTTGGATGGGATTTTAAAATGTAAGAGAATTAGAAAGGGTTGCTGGATGAGGTGGCGGGTTAGGGAATTGATTTCGGGTTTATTTCTTAAGAAAATAATGATAAAACACCATTAAAAGCAATAGGTTAGATTCAGGTTCAGATCTGGACAGATCTGAAAAGCAGCAAAAAGGGAATTTAAGGGTGGATTTGGGTTTCAATAAGTCCAGATCTATGGTTATTTTATTGGCTAGGGTTTTGCTACAAAATCAAAAGAAAATCTAAAAGGAAAGATGAAAGAAAGGAAGTTTTCACACTTTTTTGTGAGGGGCTTCACATGCAAGATTCGGCATCACACCAACGATGGATTTTGCATTCAATAATGCATCACACGTGAAGAAAACCCATGGAGGAAAGCTTCAATAGCATCCATTAATCATTAAAAATCAATATCTTCTAATAAATTGAGCCGAAAACCCTAATATAAACATATACATGATTGGAATTAAAAAAAATTACAAAAATACTGCTACTAGACAAATAAAGACTCTAAACAACCTAAAAAGTTTACAGAAAAATCTCAAAAAATATATAAAAATATGTAATGACCTTAGATAATAATTTAACTCAAAAACTAGCAATTAAAACCAAGAAAGAAACTCTATTTATCTTTTCAATGGCTTCTTGATTCCCATAACATCATAACAGGGTTTCTTGCTGTTGATATTCCAATAAAAGACCATGCTAAGGAAGCCTCTATCCGATCACTCATTACTACCATGAAAAGGTGAAAGTTAATATTTTGATAGGCGGTGGTATCCTTGTTATCACTGCAAAAGGCTAGAGATTAGGTGAGAGCTTAGGAATCTCAACCACTTCCGAAAAGTTGCCAAAATTGCTTAGTTTTTTTTTTTGACTTGCACGCTACCATGGGCTCCCATCTCTAGTTTGTGATGGTCTTCTTGACAATGTTTGTTGATCCAAATCTTATACAGTGAAAATCACTTTCCTTATAGAAGATATCTGTGTCATATCCTAGTAGTAGCATAGGCCACAATATGGTGAACAAGCGGATGTAATACCCCAAATTAAAATATTCATCTATCCATGTTTTCCCCTAAATTTACCTCATCTAAGTGGTATCTTCTCTGCCCCCTTATTGTAGCGAAGAACTCGCATCTTCACTTCTTAGCTATGCTTGCCTTAGACAGTTAAGTTTCTATCCAAAGATGTGATCATTATTAAGCATAAAC
Source organism: Agave tequilana (assembly GCA_038442645.1). Taxonomy (NCBI): domain Eukaryota; kingdom Viridiplantae; phylum Streptophyta; class Magnoliopsida; order Asparagales; family Asparagaceae; genus Agave; species Agave tequilana. Next base: position 160,762 of record JAVJIF010001786.1, on the reverse strand, counting down.
CTGGTCTGGAGCCCTAGGTGGCGGTTGACATTTACCTCTGGTGGAGACAAATCCTCATTTCAATGTGACTATACTCACTTTGTAGTGAGAAATGCTATAATTGGACATGGTCTCTTTCTCTCCATAGTCTCCTGATCATGATATTCATTTAACCATTTCCTCATCTGGGCACTATTAGTCAGTTATCATACTATGTATGGCTACACTCTTCCTATTTCTTGACATCAGTGTTTTAAATGTCATCCGACATTTCCGAAATGTCGGCCGACATTTCGTTTTCAAGCCCTCACCGCCACGACATCCCCACCCACATTTGAAATGGCGTTTTAGAAAATGTCGGCCGACATTTCGGGAAAAATCCGATATGTCGGCCGACATTTCGGGAAAATATCGGCCAACATTTTGAGAAAAACCCAATATGTTGATTGGTCTTAGAAGTTGGAGTAATTGAGAAATTTTAACAATGAATTAGTGAAGATATACAAAATGTTTAAGTTAAGTATACCTATCCTAAACATATTTAAGTAATTTTGCATAAGTTGTGTGTGCATTACCTTGATAAGAATTTTAAAATTACATTATTTAAGGCATCTAGGATATATATTTGTTATCTGTCGTGATATCCGAAATTTACTAAATAGCCCCGAAATATCTCCGAAATACGAAATCTGACATCCGATTACGACATCCGACATTTTCCTGATATCCGACATTTAAAACACTGCCTGACATCAATATACATGTGGTTTACTGAGAAAACTTAGTTCGCACTAAGATGCAAATCATGCCTCCTCCCAAGATCAATATGCTATGTTACAAATACTCATTCAAAGAATTAAGAAATATTGTATAACACTACTTCCTAATATCTCTTGCCTAACCAAACAAACACCTTCCTTCCGATCCCATCAATTCTTTGATTGGAAAATGTAACCCCATCATGTTGTACATCTATAACTAGAAATCAGAAAATAAACCCTTTCAACAACTTGCGTCTTTTCTCAATTCTTTCTCACCTTTTAAACTAAACTAATTTAGGTTCTGTACCTACAGCATAATTAGAAGACTAAGCTTTCTAGATAGCGTCGTGCCAAATCTTCCTTATTTCAAAAATGTGGCCATGTTTTTGTTAATTGCTTCACCCCGTCATCATTTAGGCTAATTTGATCTGGAATGCTGACATCAGATTGACAGCTGGTCATAAAGATATGTCAATTTAAGATATGTCAATTTTTGTTGGAGCCTTTTTGTCATAGTCGTCCCATGTTGATGGAAAAGGCTTAGATGGTTATGATAATTATGATAGTTTTGGTTGAGACAATAGATCCCAAATATTTCTTTAACTGATCTAAACATTCAATCCATTTTACCTCTTCAAGTTGCAATGGAGGGAATCAAACCACACCTTCTCCCCGATGATTGAGAAAATCTTATGGCTTTCTTTTCTTCCTCTGTAGTTTCATATCCTCTTAAGCTTTGTATTCAAGGTTCCGTTCCTCCGCCGCTTCTCTCAACTTCTGCGACATATGGAGAGTATGTTCCTCCGCCGCTTCTCTCAACTTCTGCGACATATGGAGAGTATAATCAATTGAAATTTTCATTCTTTGGTACCCAGCTAAATCATAAGCACACAAGCTTAAATTTTGAGATAGAAATGACTAACATGCCTTATCTGAAAATTGGAATAGCCGACATGATTTTGAGGATTTCTGGGAGCCCAGGGAGAAAAGGTATGAATATTGAGAAGGCAACCGTCATGAAAAAAAATCTACTAACTAGTAACATAATGCACCTCCCGAACCATACAAGTGAGCTATTGTGAAATGTTATTATAAATATTTTCTTTACTTGGAATAGTTTACTTCAATTTTCTTAGCAATTTTTGTTGTACTTTAATGATTCTTATTCTTTACATTTACACACTACACAACAACAAATAAAGTTATTAATCTTAATTCTTTGGAGTCTCCTATATGAACACTTTTCTCCATATAGCTCTGTAAGGGTCCATCATTACATGCCTGTATGCTGATTTTTTTGTTCTTTTCCTGGATTTCTCAGATGTTGGTATGTACTATTCAAATATAATAATCAAATATATGTTCCGTACTTTAACTTTTCATCTTTTATAAGGAAAATCTGTAACCATATTAGATAATTTCTGATAAGCAATTCTTGTGATACTATTTTGCTACCATTTTCCCAGTTAGCAATTGTTCTCCCGGGAGGTAATGACCTTTTGATGTAAAGGTGGCGAGAGATGGTTGACATCAGGAAAAACCTGTGAACGCCTTAGACTTGACTTTGATGCCATTTCTACCTCAAGAACAAGACTGGACGGAGGAAGATGATGAGATGTTCTACATTAAATTGCATACATCTTAGAGGCATAATATAGGCTGAAGAACCAAAATTTCTCATATCAAAGGTTTTGATTTGGTTAGGTGGTGTTGCTTAAATTGAATGAGTAATCTTTTTGCCTTAACTAGGCCCTATCAAAGATAAGCCTCGTGCCTTGAATTTCATGGCATTAGGTTGCTCTTGTACACGTATGCTTAACAAGGTCTTATAGAAGTAGTTTCTAGCTGTAGTTCTTTTTGTTAACTTTTCACTTCTACACATCTCATATGCTTGCTATTCATTTTTTTTTTATGGTATATGGTTCAAAGTATCTTCAGAAATTAAATTGATCAATTTTTACAATCAGCAACAAGCAGTGTAACACTTTTTAACGTATAGGTTCTGATGCGGATGCTTCCAGACTATCACCATCATGTGCAAACATATGAGAATACACTTGTAACTAAATTTTTTGGTCTGCACAGAGTGATACCCTCTAGCGGTCAAAAGGTAATACCCAGCATAAAATTCACTCGTGCCTTAAAGGTGGTATTGCTATTGAGTATTGCCTTCATTCACTATATTCTTTGCATTTCTATAGAATTTTCCTTATATTCTGAAAATTTTATATTTGACTTCCTAAATGATAATTAGCTCTTATTTATTCTTTCCTAATTGCAGTTTCGGTTCGTAGTAATGGGAAACATGTTTTGTACAGAACTGAGAATTCACAGAAGATTTGACTTGAAAGGATCATTACTGGGTCGTTCTTCAGAGAACGTTGAATTTGATGAGAATACAACCCTTAAAGATTTGGATCTAAACTATTGTTTTATTTGGAACCTTCTTGGAGAGATGCTCTATTAAAGTAAGACAATGTTTTCCATAACCATTTTATGCTTACCTGTTCATGCAACTGTTAAATGTTCCGACTGATATGTCAATTAGGCCTCAAAAGTAGTTACTCTATCCTTTAACCTGGGTGATTTATGTTTATTATGTATGTCGCGTTGAGCAAGAATCCTAGTTACGGATATTCTGATTATTGTATTAGATATTTATCAATAACAACGTTATGTTTGACCTTGGATTATTTACTATAGTACTTATTTACTATATTGAAAACTAATGGCATAGCTTTTAAATGATATTGTGACAAAACTGTGTTATTAGTTTTTGAATGTGATATTAAAATTGCACTTTTTTATGCTTTCTTATCAATAGGAGACAATGGTTGAAAATTCAATCATGTAAACTCCAAGAACAGAGTTTGGTCACCTAGTATATGCATGTAGTTGTCAATACTTAAGGTGCAAATAGGAAAAGTTATGAGGTCCAAACAGAAGCTATCTGATAGGCCGCTAATAACATATTATGAGTCTTTGACAGCTATGACTAATGCAGATAAGTGGAACTCAAGCTCCTCAACCGTGGAGTAGAAGGGTATGCCATGTATTTGTTATAGTAGAAAGCTTGGTCCTCACTATGTGCTACTGAAAGTACCACATAGTTCGACGTTCTGGGGCGAGGGGGCTAGTGAAAACACTTTTGAAAATCAAAAGCTTGACGTGTGACTTTAAAATCACACCGTTATAACAACCCACACAAGTTTCCTTCTTTTCATTCCCTATAGAACAATTACTAGGAGTACAAAGAGGGAAATTTACGAGTGATTCATGGGGTTCGACATTGCTTATGTCCATAAGGAGAACCCTATGAGAGATTATGCCTTCTCCGTAGATTATGATACACAGACAAGGACCCTTACCTTGTATCTTGATCCAAGATACACGGAGTTGCGTGAGTCAGAAATAAGTGATAGAACAAAACTTCGCTACGTTTCACCAACAAAACGATTTTGGGTAGGAAAATATTTAAAGCAATAAAGCTACAAAATATGCAGGTGCAGTTGTACCATTCTCAATCTAAAATAAAATGATGGACTACTAGTTATGAAGGCAAGTTGTAAAATCAACATATGACTAGCAATCACAGGGTTAACATAATCTCACAATCTTATAATATTTGTGGCAACAGATATAATCGATAAAATAATAAAGATAGTTATCAAAACCCACAAGAAAAAGACCGTGTAAGAAAATCCTACCTACTGATGATCACATGGTCTTAGTGAACAGTAAGGATGCCAGTGCGTAGATCTCGTCGTCACGATCGCAACGACTCGAGAAACGTCTGAATCAGACACCGAACATGCAAGTTACGGCCTGAGAACGAAGATAATGCACTAACAGGTCTGATTTCTGAACCCGCTACCGTACCTTGTGAACTTTTACTGTGCTTCTGGATCCGCTACTATAGCAAACGGGTTGGGTTGTTTCTTCACGGGTTTACAACTTGAACCCGAAGTTTTATTTACTTCCTTGGATATGGGTTTGGGTCGGGTTGTATTTTGAAACCCGCTTGACCTCTTCTACTTCTTCATTCTCGATGGGTGTAGAGAGGGGCAGGCGACTGGCGAAGGAGGTGGAGGTGGTGGGGGCTAGGCGAGGCGGTGTTCGTGGTCAGTGCGGGAGCGTCGCACGAGTTGATAGGGCGGAGGGCGAGGCTGGCCTGGCGCGGGTGTTGGCGGTGGTTGAGGGAGGAGGTGGTGGTGACGAGGGTAGTGAGTGAGAGGGAAGGTTGGCGCTCGCGTGAGACGAGGCGAGGAGAGAGGTGCGAGGGTTTGGTAGGTGTTGTTGTAGGGGGGAGAGAGATGAAGAGGAAAACAGAGAGATAAGTTTGATGTTGGCTTTTGGGAAGAGAGAGAAAGAAGATAGGTTTGTGGAAGGAGAGAGGGGATTAAAGTAGGGATTAGGGGTAATTAGGATTTAACCTAAACAAATTGAGATAATCTTAACACAAGATAAGCTTTAATCAAAAATTCTTCATTAATTAAAAATCTAAAACAAAAGTCTATTAATAGACTTACAAGTTTGTAGTTCCAAACCACAACGGATGTGGTACTAAATAAAATATTTAACTTCTAATAAACCAAAACACAACTAAAAAGAGAAAAATACATAAAAGAAAATACATAAAAATCTTCAACTGCTTGAATCAATCTGGATTGGAATTCTTATACCTGCTTCAGCTCTTAATGTCCGTATCATTCTCCTCGGGTGGGAGAAGACTCGACCCCGTCGAGTCAAATGGAATAGCGCTCTCATGCTGCACTGGATCGATCCGCTACAAATCACCTCTGTCTAGCTGTGAATCAACAGTTTGTTCTTTCCTTTACAGCGGTTCAAGTACCTGTGAGCTCTACCAGATTTGGTGGTGATAGTCTCATCTTCTAAAATTTTATCAACTCTTTCTGTTGTAATGGGATGAGTATTTGGGATTGGACTGAGGACCTCTCAGAAAATGGCTTATGAGAAGGCTTAAAAACTAATGAGCTACAATCAAAACCCTTGCAATCCACTAAATCATTAACATTAAAACTACAACTAATGTCATAATCTCGAGGAAGATTTATAACATAGGTATTGCAATTCAGTTTATTCAAGATCTTGAAAGGTCCAGCACACGGGCAAACAATATTTTTACTATCCTCGAAGGAAACCGTTTCGGATAAATCTGAAACATCACATAATCGCCTACATTAAAAGTTTTAATATTTTTCTACTGTCAGCTCGTAAAGCAGGCTTCACGTTGCTCCGTTTATTTCCATTACTGATCTCCTTGCATAGTTTGTGCATGTGTGTGTGATACAAATGCAAATGCAGACTCGAATGCTTTATAGTGGAATAATGTCAGCAGTAGGGAGGAAGCGGTTTGCAGATATGGTATGCATGACTAATGAGAGATAGGGAAGGAGCAATAGCAATGAAAGATGGGGAAGGTGGGGTTGGCAACAAAGCCAAGGTGGATGTTTGCTTGGGTTGTCCAGTCTTGAGTCTCACGGGTAGTAGCTTAATCTGCTTACCCTCATGCTTAAATTGACACATGTTAGTGTTGAAACTTGCTTTTGGTGAGACATTTGTGAAGCTATATCATTTGGAGCTCTATCACAAGCCTATTCAAGAGTTCTTCATGATCAAGACTTCCCAAGGAGAGTTGATAATGATGTGTATTGTAATTATTGATAGCATATTAAAAGCCTTGACATGTTAAGAGCCTTGACACACACACACACACACACATCATAGTCTCTTAGTCGACTTATAGCCTATTATAGTCGACTTATAAAGAGTATAGTCGACTTATCAATTTCTCTAGTCGACTAGCTTTTTGTCCTGAAAGATCCCAACTCTCTGTTTGTCATTACTAGTCGACTTAACAGGATACCTAGTCGACTAATAGATGGCCTAGTCGACTTATAATATAGTTCTGGTCGACTTGGTTCAGTTTCCAGAAACTTGTCGTTTGAGTTTATCATGACCTAGTCGACTTGGTCTTTTCTATAGTCGACTAAGCTTGAGAAATTTGCCTACCCTAGTCGACTAACCCATATCTCAAGTCGACTAATGGCAGTTTCTGACTGTTGGACAGTTTCTGTTTTTCTGGTATTTCCTTCAACGTTATCCAACGTTTAAACATTCAAAATGGTCCTAATAACTACCCTAACTAACCCTAGAGTTCAGCTATAAATAGGGTTGTTATCTTACACTAAAAATACCAATTCAAGTATATAGTTTTCTGACCAAAACTCTGAAAAATATTCTGGTTCTCTGAAAACTGTTCTCACTTCCAGCTCTTCACCAATTCCTACTCTTTTGTGAAGATCTATGAAAGTTCACCTATAATAGCCCTTGTCCACGATCACATACTGAATCAAGACTTATAGGAAAGGTTGTAATCACTCAAAGGAAGCATTGTACAAGAGCGTCTTCTTGGTGTAGAAGAGAGGTTGTACAAGGTGTTGTGTCTTCTTAGTTGTAAGAAGAGTTGTACACATTTGGCAAAGGGGATTTGTCAAGTGGTGTGCAAGGTGTTGATTTTGGGTGTACAAAGTCAAGAATAAATGAAAATCTCAAGCGGGAGGTTTGGGGACTGGATGTAGGTCACGAGGACCGAACCAGGATAAATCATTCGTGTTGCGATTGTTATCTTTTTTGTGATTTGTTTTCTTTATGTGCAAGTACGTTTGTTTCTTTATACTAATATTCTTGTGAGTGTTGACTAGTATATTTTAGATCCACAATTGGCATCATCTCGGGACCAACATTTGGTATCAGAGCCCTGCATACCTAGTCAACAATTTACAAGGATGGCAACGGAGTTCCTTCGTCACAATTTAAAGAAGGACATTCTACACAACGTCCACCGCTATTTGACGGATCCAACTACAACTTTTGGAAGTGTAGAATGAAGATCTACTTGCAATTGCTCAATTACGAACTTTGGAACATTGTAGAAGTATCGTACACCAAACCGACTACCCACTGCAACGCTTGGAGTGATGATCAAAAGAAGAATGCGAACCTTGACGTCAAAGCGATGAATGCTTTATTCTGTGCCTAAACCAAAGAAGAATTCAACCGTGTGTCAACAGCCACTTCTGCAAATCAAATATGGTACACTCTTCAGGTAACACATGAAGGCACAAATAAGGTTAAAGAATCTAAGATTTCTGTTCTTGTCCACAGGTTTGAACTATTCAAAATGAAGGAGAATGAAACCATCTCAGAAATGGTTACAAGATTCACCGACATTACCAATTCCTTAGCATTCCTTGGAAAGGAATACACCCAAGTAGAAAAGTTCGCAAGATCCTTCGTGCACTCACATCAGATTGGAAAAAGAAGACAACCGCAATCGAAGAAGCGAATGATCTCTCAACAATGTCATTAGAAAACCTTATTGGTAATCTAATGGCATATGAAGTGCAACTCGAAGAAAAAAAGAAGGATGAACAACAATCTCTCTCAAAGAAGAAAGAACTTGCCTTCCATGCATCCTCAGACACGGACAATTCAGATGACGATGAAGAGGAGATGGCAATGCTTTCAAGAAAATTCAGAAGATTCTTAAAGCAAGGTAAATTTAAATGTTTTAATTATAATAAAACAGGTCATATGAAGAAGGATTGCCCTTTGCTCAAAAACAAAGGTAAATTCAAGAGCAAAAAGTTCAGAAAGAAGAAAGACTACCAAGCATCATAGGAAAATAGTGATTCCTCTTCCTCTGACGAAGAAGAAACCACTGAACATGCCAACATCTGTTACATGACGCTAGAAGAAGATGAGGTATAATTTACTGAACTTTTAGATGCATTCCATGAATTATTCAATGATCTAAAGAATGAAAAATGAAGAATAAAGTTTTATTAAAGGAAAATGAAAAACTTTTCAAAGAAAATTCATGTTATGTCTCTCAAGTTTCTTCTATAAATTCTCAAAAAGATGATTTTGAAATAGTGATATCATCATTAAAAAAGGATAATGAGAATTTTATAAAAGAAAATATTTTGCTTAAAAAGGAAACTGTGTCTTAAATGATAGAATTTCTATGTTAGATAAAGAAATGTCAGTTTTCAAAATGAAATATGAAGATATTTTGAAAAATGTGACTAAGTTTAATCAAGGAAAAGAAAAGTTGAATGATTTGTTACATATCAAAAAATGTCACATAATCATTATAGTCTTGGATTTTTAAAAAATCTTCATATGTTATTAATCCATATAATTCTTTTGTGAAAAGAAAGTCTGATATTGTTTCAAAAAGAATTAAGAATAAGTTTATATGGATTCTAAAAAAAAATACTTATATTGCATCATACATACATGATATATGTAATTCATGCAATTATGTGTATACTAACAGATGGAAACCAAATTCAAATTGGGTTTGGTCTCCTAAAGGTTAATGTTTTACTCTTAAGATTGATACCATCTAATGTTTATTCTTTCAGGTACCATATAAGAAGTTTGATAAGGACATTACTTTAAATATTTATCATATATACATGTTATAATATATTTGTTGCAGGGGGAGAACACAAGTGTTTCTATATCTGTTATAACCCATTTTCTGCAGGAGGAGAACATATAACTTATTTCCTGCAGGGGGAGCATTTGTGCACACAAAATGTCATCATCAAAAAGGGGGAGAATGTTGAAACTTGCTTTTGATGAGACATTTGTGAAGTTATATCATTTGGAGCTCTATCACAAGCCTATTCAAGAGTTCTTCATGATCAAGACTTCCCAAGGAGAGTTGATAATGATGTGTATTGTAATTATTGATAGCATGTTAAAAGCCTTGACACACACACATCATAGTCTCTTAGTTGACTTATAGCCTATTATAGTCGACTTATAAAGAGTATAGTCGACTTATCAATTTCCCTAGTCGACTAGCTTTTTGTCCTGAAAGATCCCAACTCTCTGTTTGTCACTACTAGTCGACTTAACAGGATACCTAGTCGACTAATAGATGGCCTAGTCGACTTATAATATAGTTCTGGTCGACTTGGTTCAGTTTTCAGAAACTTGTCGTTTGAGTTTATCATGACCTAGTCGACTTGGTCTTTTCTATAGTCGACTAACCTTGAGAAATTTGCCTACCCTAGTCTAACCCATTGACAGTTTCTGTTTTTCTGGTATTTCCTTCAATGTGATCCAACGTTTAAACATTCAAAATGGTCCTAATAACTACCCTAACTAACCCTAGAGTTCAGCTATAAATAGGGTTGTTATCTTAGACTAAAAATACCAATCAAGTATATAGTTTTCTGACCAAAACTCTGAAAAATATTCTGGTTCTCTGAAAACTGTTCTCACTTCCAGTTCTTCACCAATTCCTACTCTTTTGTGAAGATCTCTGAAAGTTCACCTATAATAGCTCTTGTCCACGATCACATACTGAATCAAGGCTTATAGGAAAGGTTGTAATCACTCAAAGGAAGCATTGTACGAGAGTGTCTTCTTGGTGTAGAAGAGAGGTTGTACAAGGTGTTGTGTCTTCTTGGTTGTAAGAAGAGTTGTACACATTTGGCAAAGGGGATTTGTCAAGTAGTGTGCAAGGTGTTGATTTTGGGTGTACAAAGTCACGGATAAAGAAAAATCTCAAGCGGGAGGCTTGGGGACTGGATGTAGGTCACGAGGACCGAACCAGGATAAATCACTCGTGTTTGCGATTGTTATCTTTTCTGTGATTTGTTTTCTTTATGTGCAAGTACGTTTATTTCTTTATACTAATATTCTTGTGAGTGTTGACTCATATATTTTAGATCCACAATTGGCATCATCTCAGGACCAACAGTTAGATCGACCGTAAATGGTGACATTTTTTCGAATAACTATGGTTTACCTAATATTGACTTGACCCATGTTCATGGTGATCACATCACACCAGATCTTATCATTATGATGATTGAAATTTACAGACATTGTTATTTGATCTCAAGCGCTGTGGAGTCAATCCATGATACTTTGAATGGGTGGAGATGGGGTACAACCTCTAATCCAAGAATTTCAAGCGACTTAAATGATATTCCATTGACATAGCTTCCACTGCCCACAATCACTTTACAATTTTTGTTTTCAATTTTGGTGAACGTGTGGAAGGCAACATTTTGTCCAATCGTCCATTTAGTTGGTTGGGAGGGGGTACATCTAATAACAGATAAGTGAGTTAATGGTGTTTGATTAATACATTTGAGACCAACATCATCACTTGTGGGCTCTTCATCTATTTCATAATCTTCTCCTTCAAAGATGTACACATCAAAGCTGGTTCAGTAGCCTCGGTCAGTCTATTATAGTGATTTTGATGAGAATAGGACAACTGGCAGCTAAGTGTCCGTAACCTTGGCATTTGTAGCACTTGATTGTGGAACCAACTTTTGAGAACTCGGGGCTCTTGTTTTTGTTGTCCCGTTCAAGGTTCTTACCCTTGATGTCATTCTTATATGAAGGGGTTTGGGTACTAGACCTATTGGGTTGAGGAGCTGGAGAAGGTCTAGACACTGAGGCTTTATAATCGTGACTCTTGAAGGTGTGGTGGTCCTAATAGAATCTAGATCTTGGACTAACGCATATGCTGCCTCTAACTCGTTGACTTCTCTAACTAACAATTCAGTTCGTAGGTCATCTCTAAGGCCATTCTGAATCCAGAAAGAATTTGAGCTTCCCCTTCCTTATGGAGGGCTCTGCATCTGATGAGGAATTCATCAAATTTCTCGACATACTCCTTGGGATTTGTTACCTTAAGTGTATTGGTGTCAATTGTCTATGAGAGGAGCCCTAAACAATGGTGGCACATACTTTATTTTTAACTTTTCTTTCATCCTATCCCATGTGTCAATCGGTGGTTGATCTCGGGCTGCACGCCTATTTTCTAAGTTGGTCCAATACTGACTAGCTTGACCAGATAGTTTCATAACAACGCACTTAACTTTCCTAGGCTCAGTGAGTTCGTACCATGTGAAGTACATATCTAGTTGGAGGGTCCAATCTATGAAAAGTTGTGAATCGTGATGTCCATCAAAGTTAGGGACATCGATCTTGATACTTTTCAGATATAGAGCATTTAGATTGGGTGGGTTATCGATGTTACGTCGGTTATTTCTTGGTGGGGTTTGATTACGTGTGGATTCCACTTTGGTCAGCCTCTCTTCGAAAGTCTTAGGGGCATCTAACTTGGCATTTATCTCAGAGAATATTACTGTAATCCGCTGGGGATCTATTGAGGTGGTGTGACACTTGCTAGACTCTCCGAATAGATATGGGTGACTATTACGGGTGTGCATATACTACACAAAACCTAAATGAGTATAAAGAGTTGCAAATCTAAACTAGATGATTTTTTTAATGCAAGAAAGCATTAAAATTCCCTAACAAATTCCTACGTGATGCAGATCCTACTCTAATCGTGCTCTGATACCAACATGATGTGAAACAGAGTTGTGTGTGAGTCAGAAATCAGTGATAGAACAAAACTTTGCTACGTTTCACCAACAAAATAATTTTGAGTAGGAAAATAATAAAAGCTAATAAAGCAAGATGATGGGTTTTACAAAATGTGCAGGTGCAGTTGTACCGTTCTCAATCTAAAATAAAATGATGCATTACTGGTTATGAAGGTAAGTTGTAAAATCAATACATATGACTAGCAATCACAGGATTAATAGAATCTCACAGTCTCACAATATTTGTGGCAATATATATAATCGATAAAATATTAGACATTTATCAAAACCCTCAAGTAAAAGACCGTGTAAGAAATTTGTACAGGGATCTCAGTGAACTGTAAAGGATGTCGGTACATAAATCTCATTGCCACGATCGCAAGGGCTCGAGAAACGTCTGAATCGGACACCAGTTGTGCAAGTTATGGGCTGAGAATGAATACGGTGCACTAACGGGTCTGATTTTTGAACCCGCTACTGTACCTTGTGAACTTTTACTGTGCTTCTGGTTCCGCTATTGTAGCAAACGAGTCGGGTTGTTTCTTCGTGGGTTTACAACTTAAACCCAAAGTTTTATTTACCTCCTTGGATACGGGTTCGGGTCGGGTTGTATTTGGAACCCACTTGACCTCTTCTACTTCTCTTTCGTTCTCGATGGGTGCAGGTAGTGGGAAGCCGGCTAGCGTAGGAGGTGGAGGTGGCGGCTAGGCGTGGCTGTGTTCGTGGCCGGCGCCGCGAGTGCTCGGGTGTCGCACGAGCTCGCGCCTGGCGCGGGTGTTGGCGGCGGTTGAGGGGGGAGGTGGTGGTGACGAGGGAAGTGAAAGAGAGGGTAGGTGTCGCGCTCGTGTGAGACAAGGCGAGGAGAGAGGTGCAAGGGTTTGGTAGGTGCTGTTGTAGGGGAGAGAGATGAAGAGGAAAACAAAGAGATGGGTTTGTTGTTGGCTTTGGGGGGGGGAGGGACGGGGGGGGGGGGGAAGAGAGAGAGAGAGAGAGAGAGAGAGAGAGAGAGAGAGAGAGAGAAGATGGTTGTTCGGGGAAGGAGAGAGGGGATTAAAGTGGGGATTAGGCTTTTGATAGAGTAATTAAGATTTAACCTAAACAAATTGAGGTAACAATCTTATCACAACATTAGGATTTTGATAGGGTAATTAAGATTTAACCTAAACAAATTGAGATAACAATCTTATCACAATATAAGCTTTAATCAAATATTCTTCATTAATTAAAAATCTAAAACAAGAGTTTAGTAATAGACTTACAAGTTTGTTGTTCCAAATCACAACCGGTGTGGTACTAAATAAAATCTCCAACTCCTAAAACACAACTAAAAAGAGAAAAATGCATAAAAGAAAACACATAAAAGTCTTCAACAATCAATCTGGACTGGAATCTTTTGCCTGCTTCAACTCTTGATGTCCGCATCACTATCCTTTTTCTTTCACCCAATTAGTCTCTTTTAACCCTCGACTTACATTAGCTTATTATGTGCTTAAAACCTTAAAAGGCTGGTTGGTGAGCAGGTGGACCTGCCTTCTTGGTCTTGCAGGTTAAGCACCACACAACAGGGAACCAGCTGCCAAATTTCCCTTAACATGTTAACTTTGGGTGTTATGTTCTTATTTGAGCGTAAAATGACAAAGATCTAAATGGATTCAAATACCCACACACTTATAGTTGAACTTAGGCTAATAATCTTATATTTTTTATTGTGATTAATCTTTTATGATGTAGTCATTCCTTATGATCATAAAAGGTGTCATAGTTTTTCTTTAATTAGATAGTCATAGTTAACAAGTGTATGGTAGATTTCTATTGCTTATTTTGGTTGCCTATTTTTGCCTTGATTGTGACTATTTTGATACCTCCTGCAGGCAGATTGAGATTGATAGTAAATTCTTGGAAACACAGCACATAATGGACTACAGCCTTTTGTTAGGTGTGCATTACCGTGCTCCCCAATACCTGCGAACTGGTGTATCTTTCCATCGAAGTTTGGCAGCAGATGGACTGGCAATCCTTTCAGAAGAAGGTAATCAATGTGTCCTTTCTAATAAATTTTTGCATCTTTTTTATGCCTATAAATTACTTCTCTCGTCAAAGGTTTGAAATTCAAGCTATTCATAGTATCTGAAAAGAGCGCATCCCACTGAATTGCTTGCTTGTAGGACCTTGAAATACCCTCTAGTAGGTCTCCATTGTAGATTTAAACCATGAGTACCCTTCTATGTATGCACAGGTTCTATTCCTAGACTAATAGCTCATTTACAATTTGCTAAAGCAAAGCACAAAAGGCATGCATGTGTGTGTGTGTGTGTGTGTGTGAAAGTTACAAATAATTAGATCTGAGGAAGAATTTGCATCAGTTGTCTAAATTCTCCAATAAAAGGAAATAGTTTGAAAGAATGATAGCCCAGAGAAACATGTATAACTGACTATATAAAAATATGTATATGTGTGTGTCTATATATATATGGGGTTACTGTACCTCAGCCGGCAGGCTAAGAGAGTTTCTCAGCTGGCAGGACGTGGCAACATCATAGCCACACACTTCTCATAAAATTTGGCGGACAAAAAGATGAAAAATCCCGCCCAATTTAATGTCAGTCACCTCAACAATGTATCTTCCGAAAATACCCTCTGTCACATTTTTTTACCTTATGTAAGAAAGTTGCCTTTCAAAAAAAATTTCAGCTCTAAAATTTCACCCGACAATGGTCACAGTTGTTAAAATTTTATCTTCAGATCTGTGCGTCTCAGAATGTTTTTTTTTTTTGGACTTTTCCTTTTAGACGAATGCGACGATGGTCGCAGTATATGAAACTTCCTTCATCATTCCTGGGTCGCAGTTGTTTATTTTTGCACTGTAGTCTTATGCGACCTTCGTCGCCGTGTTTACCCGGGTCGCAGTGTCGACCCGTTTCGCAGTTGTTTGTGTTTGTACTGTAGATGATTGCGACCTTGGTCGCAGTGTCGACCCGGGTCTACCTTGGTTGCATTTGTTTATATTTGCACTGTAGATGACTGCGACCTTGGTCGCAGTGTCGACTAGAGTCGCTGTAAAAGTTTGTGTTCGCACTGTAGTCTTATGCGACCTTGGTCGCAGTGTCGACCCGGGTCGCAGTTGTTTGTGTTTGCACTGTAGATGACTGCGACCTAGGTCGCAGTGTCAACCCGGGTCACAGTAGATTATGTTTGCACTGTAGATGATTGCGACCTTGGTCGCAGTGTCGACCCGGGTCGCAGTAGATTATGTTTGCACTGTAGATGACTGTACCTAAATCCTTAAAGAGCGGCAAAAAAAAGAGAAAATAATAATAATAAACAATAATCTAAGTCTGACAACGTGCGCTCCAAAAATTGCCTTTTGGGCAAATAATAATAAATAATAACGAAAGTTACCGAAAGAGTAGCTTTTCATAAGGGGTATTTGGTAATTTAACTTCTTCCTATAAGTGGGCCGCAAGTTAGTGGGGTGACAAAATTGAGCCACGTCACCGCAGGCTGAGAGAGTTCTCTCAGCCGCAGGCTGATATACATTTTTCTCTCTCTCTCTCTCTCTTATATATATATATATATATATATATATATATATGTATGTATATATATGTATGTATGTATGTGTGTGTGTGTGTGTGTGTGTGTGTGTGTGTCTATATATATATATGTATATCTATATATATATATATGTATATATATATATGTACAAATAATTAGATCTGAGGAAGAATTTGCATCAGTTGTCTAAATTCTCCAATAAAAGGAAATAGCTTGAAAGAATGATAGCCCAGAGAAACATGTATAACTGACTTGTATCTATTATTGGGCACAAAAAAGTGTATGAACCAGAACTGTCAAGAATTGATGAAATTATCCTATATTCTTGTAATTCTAATGGTTTTGCTAAACATCAAACTATATTATAACTTTGTCATATATTCCCTGAATAAGATAGGACTTGCAGTAAACCTGACATGATCGGACTTTCCTGCATTATCTCAAGAAATGTCCACTAATGGAAGGAAGGACCATAAACAGCATGGATGCTTTTCTAGTGAACTGAGACTTTTAACACTGGCAGAAATCCCATATCTGTAAAATCTTGGCCTGTACCTGAGTCATATTCTTGCTCGTACCTTGGGAGTAGTTGTAGTGGAAAATGATTAAGAAGAATGAAGTGAAGTAGGACCTTGGGGTCTCTATCCTGAAGAAAGAGTTTCCATCTGAGGGAACGTGTTTCTCTTTGAACTCCAACTCCTTGTATAGGAGTATTATTGGCATAGCAATGCAGGAGGCCATGATTGCAGAGTTGTGTCAAATATTCAAATAGTTCCCCTTCCCACTAACTTCAATTCCCACTTAGTTAAACAAGTTCTTTTTTAACATCCTGGCCAAAATATGACCAGTGTGAACTTCTCATGGTGTGTTGATATTTTAAAGTTCTCTTAGATCCACCTTTATTAGCCTTCTTCAGGCATTTACCTTTCTTTCAGTTTCCCTACACATTATTGCATGTTGCTTTTAATTGCACAATTACTGGAGTGAAGATAACAGGAGGACCCTCTCATATAATCATATTGGTGCCGACAACGGAATGAAGAGATGACAAATCTTTCATCGTTGGAGAAGACGTGTCAACTCAACATAGATTCGGTAGTTCTAGCATTAGGATTTCTAGTTTTTATTTCTTGTATTTTTTTTTTTTTAGTAATCTGATTTGTAGTATGATTACTTGTTTTCTTTTTATGCATTTTCTCTTTCTTTTAAACTTTTGATTTCTTTTAGGACTTGGATTATGTAACCAAAATAGAAGTAGGATATATAATTTTGTAGCCTATATAAAGGTCCAATGTATGCACTTTTTCAATGAACAATGAAATTAATGAAAATTTGCTATTCTCTTTGTGAGTTGGCTGTGGATATTGAATCCTCTTTCTAATAGTTGTGGGATGCCCTATTAAATCCCGTTTAGTGGCGGGATGCCCTAATTAGTTTATCAAAATCCTATTTCCCCTCTTTCAATCTCTTCACAACAAATTCCATTTCCTCTTTAAAAGTGTTGTCGAATCTCTTTCTCTCACCACGTCTACTGTCGATCTAGACGCCCATTGTTACTCTCATTTTACTGCTGAAGCTGAGGCCATCCAGGCCTTTTTTAGGCCACCAAAATCAAGAAGAAAATAGATTCCGTGAGCAAAATTTTGCACCAGTAAGCATGCTTATTCGGGTCATATCTCACTCATTCAAAGTCCAAATCATGCTGAAGCGTTGGATTCATGACAGAAAGAGCTACAACACTAAAGGATCTCAGAGAATCTCAGAGGAAGAAAACAAAGGAAACTAGGTTTATTTCACAGGTAATTCAAGAGGTACAATTTCAATCCATAAACTGTTTATGTACATGTCGGATATACATCTCTAATTTATTATCAATTTTGATCTATTATTCACTTTAAAATGCGAGTATGTGATCTGCTTCTTTTTGTATTTGCTTGACTTCTTTATTGATAGTAGAAATTTATTATCTGCATCATAACAATACTTAATTAGTACTTTGATATTTGAATTGATCAAATACATGCATACTAAAAAAATATAGCTAATATTAACTGTTTTAAATTTTCCTACCAACGATCGTTCTTGTTGGTGAAATGTTTAATTGAGTTATTTTATCTATTACTTCCGCAAACGTACACGTTTCACATCAGCTTGGTATTAGAACACAGTTAAGTAGAATTTGCATATTAGTCACGTTTATTTGCTTTCGTTCTTCTAGTTAGATTTTATTCAAAACTAAAAAATATTAGTGTAAATTAGGAAACCTTGAAAGGTAAGGCTTTCCCTGAAATTCTATATGATTGGTGTCTTATTAAGGAAGGGTGCTCAACGCGGTTCTGTAATTAAGAAACGCCAAGTGCAAAAAACCTCCCACTTGAGTTGCGCCGACCTGGCCAATTGGACTGGTAAAATTGGGGTTTGACTGACCCGATAATTTTTGAAGACAAGTTTTTGAAATCAAATAAACAACAAATTCAAAATTCAAAACAAAATAAAAAACAGTATAAATGTGCATTCATACTAGGAGTCATACATTGCATGTCAACCCGTAGTGGTACCCCATAATTGCGTGAAAAAGTTAGTGAACCCAACACTGATTCCATGGTCTCTCAACCCACCCTAGCTGACATCATGGCAAAACTTGATTTTTAACTCAAAAAGCTAATGCCTTCTGTTTGGACGCAAAACGATTGAAAGAGAATATCAATAGGGTAGTTGCCAAATTGGAGACACACAATCAGAACCTGAAAAGTAGTACTACTTGTGTAATCTTCGTAGTTAGAAAAATTGTGGATAAGCCTGATAACACTATTCCTCTGATATTCACTCCCGTGGTAAAAGAGTTTAGTGATGTCTCAAAGCAATTTCAAGACAAACCTGTAATCACCTAGAGGGGGGGTGAATAGGTGATGGCTAATCTAATGGTCAATAATGCGGAATTAAAACTTATTTAATACAAACTAAAACTTCTTGAACTAAACACCACGTATAACACAAGAGTGCAGCCGGATTCTCCGTGAAGGGCTCTGGACTAACTCCTCAAGATTCCTCTAAATAAGAGTTAAGGTGCCGCGTTGGCTTTCTTGGTTGAATACAAGTGTTAGCAAACAATCCCCAAGCATATAACAATTAAGCACACAATATATCAAGCATATAAAGATAAAGCCAATATTACCATGCAAGATATAATGACAAGAGATAGAGAGAGCAATCGCAAACACGGGAGATTTGTTTCGAGGTTCGAGCACACTTGCTCTACGTCCCCGCCTTCAACACTTGAAGGATTTTCACTATAAACCGATCCTACCGGATCACTCGGTGCCGCAACACCTACAAGGCGAGTTCACACTTGAACTCCTTGGACTCTCTAGTCCCTTCACTCATTCCCGCAAGAACATACCACAAGCCCACTAGCTCGCCGAGGCCGCACCTCAAACACCGAGTTTCTACTAGAACCCGAAACAATGCGAACACACACGTCCGCCTCCTCAAAGATAAGAATAAGAACTTTAGTGATCACAATATTTTGATCACCTAAAATTACTCTCACAATAACACTCCTATAGGTAAATATAGCAATGGATAGCTCAAGTGTTGTGTGAGAAAACTAGGATTGAAATTGTGGTGAAAAACACAAGAAAATCACTTTTGAAAACTCTTGATAAACTCTCCTTTTGAATGAAAGTAGTTGGCTCTAAAACAAGTGGAGAAAACCTCTTAAAAGAGTAGGAAAAACTATCTTTAAAACTCTCCAAAAATCTTGTTAAAAATAGTCTCCCAAAGCTCTCCTTTTATAGGGCTAGAAAAACTAGCTGTTGGGGCAAATTTTCAGCCCTGACGGCTGTCGGTCGACCGCCAACGGTCAGATTTCTGACCGTTGGAGTCTCGGTCGACTGGCCCGATCGACCGGGGCCTGGATACAGAGAGCAGTCTCTCTGTCGGTCGACCGCCCGGTCGGTCGACCGGGGCCTGGATACAGAGAGCAGTCTCTCTGTCCGGTCGATCGAACCTTTCCAGAGAGCAGAGCTCTCTAGACGTCGACCGGGTCGGTCGACCGGCCCTCCAGTCTGTGCACGTCGGTCGACCGACTACTAGCTCGATCGACCGGAAGCCAGGTCAGGTCTCTTATAGGGATTAAAACGTTGACTTTTTATCTAAAATAAAATCCCATAAATTCACGAAAAATCTACAAAAATAGGTTCAATATAATACTTTGATAAACAAACATGTTTGAGTAAAATCAAGACATGTTACAAACAATTTGAACTATTTTTGTAACTTAGAAATTTTGGCTAAAAACAAAAATCGTATTTCCAAAACTTATTTTTCCAAAACTTCTCCAAATACAAAAATAAGATATTTTAAACTTTTAAAGCATAGAGTGTATGGATATGATCCACTACACATAAATGATGAAATATCTATTGTTTTGACAATAAGCACTAAACATGGTTTTGGTTAAAGATATGTATACTTTAGGATTCCAAAAATCAAACCGGTATTTTTTCAAAATTAAAAGTCTTTTTCAAAATGAAAATTCTTTTATAAAAACACATCTAAATCAAGAGTGTGTGTGTATGGTATACTTGAGCAATCCACCAACTATTCTATCCTTTACATTTTAATCTAAAAACAAAATCTTATAAAAACAAACCTAGACACAAGTCTTGATCTTGAAAGCTTCACTTGAAGTCTTCTTCTCCTTCTTGACTTGGTCCAAACTCGATCCAAAGAGCTAGACTCCTCTTGAGTACTTGATGTGGTCTTGATGCACAAGCTCTTGAATCAACCCGTGCTAGCTCCAAAACTTGACTTTAAATCCTTTGTTGAAGCTAAATACCAACTAAGATCTTGATCATAAATCTGAGACTAATTAAACACAAGATTATTAGTACTATAAGTACATGAGTTGATCATCATCAAAACTAGAGTGATAGGCCTTTGGGCCAACAAAACCATCACCTATATATACACCTAACCCGAGATTGAATCTGATTCCAAAGAGTTTACATATCACCCAGACATAGATTCTGATGAAGACGTAGTTGATGACTTCGCTGACGACCAAGTCCATGAAGAACTAGGAGATGACGTCGTAGAGCCTAGTACCTTGATTTTCCCTGAAGTCACCCCCGTAATTACAGATCTTGTTGACGTCTTTCTTAAAGATGTTACACACAATGACATTAGTCAAACGCGTTCGAGTCACTTGTCCATTATTAGCACTGCCTTATCACAACAAGGATACAAGAACTATAGTCATTGTGGACAACATAAGCTGCACCAATGTTAGTATTTTTTGAGGTATTCGAAAATAATAGATTAAAGTCATTATTCCACTCTCACCCAGTTAAGGTACTATGGTTCAAGTCCATAATCATAGAAGTTTCACAACCGTGTCTAGTCCCAATCGATTTTCATTTCTACTTTTGGAGAACTATATGACATATGTTAAGAACCAAGTCTAAGTTCTCCACTACTTTTCAACTCCTAACCGATTGTCAAACTGAAGTCGTCTATGAGTCTGCATTATCATCTTTTGTATCACATGTGCACGTGAAATCATATTACGATTACCCAAGAAAGTCATGGATAAGATCTGCTCAAAATAACGCCAACTGCGAGATTCGAATTGACATTAGTAAATTGTTTAAAACTTTTAATGTTGGTGATGTTATCTTACTTGCTTGTAGTATTGATTCGCTTCAGATCTTGAAGTAACTAAATTGTCACGTTTATGTTATAGATTTTGGTATCTGTTTTTTTTTTAATATTGAAGATCTAGTGGATTACAAAGGTTTGATTTAACCCAAGCAACTTCTTATTGATGAGCCATCCCATGAGCTTATTTTTGAGAGATCATTCATTTCACCAATTCTAAATATTTTAACTACTACAGTGGATCAGATTGATAAAATTTTGGATGATGAAAATATCATATTTTGTAAGTATTTTGTTCGATGGAAAGGAAGAGCATCGACTGATTCTAACATGTTGAAGCAAGATGAGATTACTTCTATTACTGATTCGATGGAGTCGAGCTCTCTCCAACACGGGGAGAATAATGCGGACAACGGAACGAAGAGATATCAAATCTTTCATCGTTGGGGAAGATGCGCCAACTCAACATAAATTCAGTAGTTCTACTAGCATTAGGATTTCTAGTTTCTATTTCTTGTATTTATGTTTTTAGTAATCTGATTTTTAGTAGGTTACAAGTTTTCTTTTTATGTATTTTCTTTCTTTTAGACTTTTGATTTCTTTTAAGAGTTGGATTATGTAATCCAAATAGAAGTAGGAGATATAATTTTGTAGCCTATATAAAGCCCTATGTGTTCACTTTTTTAATAAATAATGAAATTAATGAAAATTTGCTACTCTCTTTGTGAGTTAGTTATGGATTTTGAATCATTTTTTTAATAGTGCTGGAATGCCCTAATTGATATATCATAATTCTATTTCGTCTCTTTCAATCTCTCAACAACAAATTTCTTGAATCTCTCTCTCGCCAAGTCTACTACCGATCACGATGCTCATTGTTATCTCTTCCTCACCGCTAAAACCGAGGCCATTCATGTCTTCTCCACGCCACCAAAATTAAGAAGAAAACAGATTCGCGTGAGCAAAATTTTGCCCCAGCAAGCTTCCTTATTCGAGCCATATCTCACTCATTCGAAGTCCAAATCATGTATTGTTTGAAGCATTGGATTCGTGACAGAAAGAGATACAATACTGAAGAATCTCATAGCAAGAAAACAGAGGAAACTAGATATATTTCACATATAATTCAAGAGGTATAATTTCAATTCATAAACTGTTTATTTACAAGTCAGATATATATATCTAACTTATTATTAATTTTGATCTATTGTCCACTTTAAAATGCGAGTATGTGATCTCCTTATCCTTTGTAGTTGCTTGACTTCTTTACTGATAGTAGAATCTGTTATCTACATCATAACAATATTTAATTAGTAATTTAATATTTGAATTGATTTAATACATGCATGTTAAAAATATATAGCTAATATTAACTGTTTTAAGATTTCCTACCAACGATCGTTTTTGTTGGTGAAACGTTTAACTGAGTTATTTTATCTATTGCTTCCGCACATGTACACGTTTTACATCACATATGCTCTAGCTACATGAGCCATGTGCTGCCTTGACAAGCTGACCCCTGGGAGTTTTGGAAGTTGTGATCCTGACACCTCTGCCTTTTGTTATTGCCTTGCTCAAGCACTGCAATCTTTATGAATTTGCTCAACTGTATCATCTTCAAATTTGCATCCCCTGGGACAGATTTGGAGGTATAGTTTGACACATCTTCTCTGTCATGAATGTTATTAATGCTTATGCATCTTCCTAGGTAACAGCTTTCACCAATACTTCCTGTCTCCTCTTATTGGCTCCTGATCTCCTCCTATCTAGTTCTACCGACATTAAATCTAAATCTGGTGTTACCCAAGAAAAAGAAAAAGTTTCACTGCCTCATTCATCACTCTGAGCATCAAGCTTTTCATTTTCCTTAGCGATCTCCCACCTGATCAACAATGCCTTCTTGATACACTACCACCAACACAATCTCCTTTGTTTCCATTCAGTAGTAATACTGTCTGTTCCTTAAGAGTCTCTTTTTACCGATTGATCAATTATCTTAACATGGTCAATGGAACAGTGTTTGCAATTCAATTTAAAACCCATTCATGTTCTATTCATGGTTCAAAGTCGCGGTCTCGGCCGTCGACTTGGCCGGCGTCGAGACAGATCGGTCTCGGCGACTCAGATCGAGTCGGACGATACGCGAAAAATACTACGTAAAAAAATATGAAAAAATCATTACAAATCGTAAAAAAAAATATAGACATCAAAATTCATGTATCACATGTCCAAAACAATTTGTTTTGAGGGGGTAATTGGAGAATTATGATGATTTGAGAATAAATTTATAAATATAAAAGATTTGAGGGGGTAAATGTAAAAAACTCAAAAAATTAAAAAATAACAAAAAAGAAAAAGATGGGGGGGGGGGGGGGGAGATCGGGTGCTCCCTCCCTCTGGCTCTATCTCCCTCCCTCTCTCGTCTCTCTCCCTCTCCCTTATCTCTCTGCTCTCTCCCTCCCTCTGCCCCTCTCTCACTCGCGTCTCTTTCCCTCTCTCTCGTCTCCCCTCTCCCTCCCTCTCTCTCGTCTCCCCTCTCCTCTCTGTTTTTCTCCCCCTTCTCTCTCGCGGCAGCGGCGGGCAGTAGTAGGCGGCGATGGCAAGCGGGCAGGCGGCAAAAGCGGGGGAGCCCTAGATCTCAAGTAAGTTTGTGTTTTTTTTAATCGAATCGGTCTTGACTCGGAGTCAGACTGACTCGGCCGATTCGGCCGAGTCAACTCTGAGTCAACGCCGATTCGGTCGTTTCTGAGTGCATCCATTGAATCGGGTCTTGGCGGGAGTCGAGTCATATCCAACTCGGCCGAGTCTTTGAACCGTGGTTCTATTACACTTTAATCTAATAATCTACCATCTATTAGAATTAAGAAACTGTCTTTAGAGCATCATATGCCTTTGATGTTTCATTGTAACACGTGGAAGGACCTATCATCTAACCAGCTGCTGGTTTGTCTTCCATGAAAGCAGGAAATTATCCAAACAAGAAGTCACGTGTAAAAGCCTTGGGATCCCACACAGAAACAGTGGTCATGTGTTCTCTCTTCAATCCTAAATTTCTTGCCTCTTAATAATAACTTGAGTCTTCCATCAATAATCTTCATCCTCCATCATTCTAAGATTGAGAAGTAAAACCCATACTTCCTAGAAAGTTCATAGTTACAAATTCAGCCGAGTAACTCCACTTCAAGCTCAATTTGGAAAGATTTGCAAATTTTGGGAAAATATTCAGCAATAGTTTGGAACAATGATAGAATTAACTACAAGACAAATACATAATTATGTGTGTTATATGTAGACATTTTTGTTTTCCAAAAATATAAGTTAAACTTTAAAGCCTATGAATAAATTTGTTAAATTTAAGAATAGTTGGTCAATTTTTTTCCTTGACATGTTTTGTCACTTTTCCCGAGAACTGGGTGGGCTTGCTGACATTTGATCCACAAAATTTTCAGATGCTCAAGAGGATGAGATGTTTAACTACCCACAAGGCCTTGTTCTCATTCCTTGTGGAAGCAAGGAAAACAGTGTAGTTGTGGGTCCTCATATACGAGGTAGCCGTCTGAGAGCATCAGCTGCTGGTGATGAAGAAGTGGATCTCCTGCTTCCGGGTACAGCTAGGTGAGATTTCTTTGCCCCTTCAACATGTGGACGTGTATCATAATCACTGTACTCAATGTCAGTTTGTGAAAAAGAAAATGACTATAAACTTAACCAAGTTTTCTTTTGTGAAACACTGCTTCCTATTCGTTTTAATTTCTAGAACATATATTTTGAGTTATAAAATGATATGTTACTCAAACTGTTTAAGGAAATTATAAATTATTTTACAAGTCTTCATATCATTCTTCATTTATGCATCTATATTAGCAAAAATATTCGTTAATAACTTTAACTGTACATTCTGTGATTAGTTTTTCCAATGTTCACATTAATGTGCATTGAAATTTAAGGAAATAGCGATTTCCTGTGAGTAACTGAGGACGATATAGCCCAGTATATTATTCTGAATTCTATTGTGAACTTTTTTTAAGTAAAAAAAAATTCGTGAAGGTTTTTTTTTTCCTGTAAACAGTTTCACTTCATCTAAGCTTGTGATTAGTCTTGTTACAAAATGTCTTCAAGTTGATGATTCAGACAAGCTTTGGCCCTGGTTTTTCTTCAATATAATTTAAGTAATGTTACTCTATCAAATGTTGTTCACCAGGCTTCAAGTCCAACTTGGAGTTAACATGCCTGCAAGGGCAGAACGCATTCCAACAAAGGACGACGAAACCAGGTGTTCCATAAGGTGAATGATGTTGTTCTCTACCTTGGGATCATTGATATATTGCAGGACTACAACATGAGCAAAAAGATTGAACATGCATACAAATCTCTTCAGTTCGATTCGATCTCCATCTCAGCGGTGAACCCCGAATTCTATTCGAAGCGCTTATTGGGTTTTATCCAAACTGTCTTCCCTGCAAACCCTTAGGAAGTTCTGGTCCAAATCAGTCTTCTCATGGAAATGAGGTTCTTTGTAGTCTTTTTTTCTGGTGGGCATATGAAGTCAATTGTTGGCTTCTGAAGATTTCTTTTATATAGAAAGTGATTCTTGGCACCAGCAAATGAAAAGGAAGAAAGATGTCAAACTGAATCCAAAGTGTGGTATTTTTGCTTTTTTTTCTCTTTTTCCTTTCCTTTTTGGTGATTCTGTGAACACTTGCCTACAGTTGATCATGAAGGTAGGAGACAGGTTGTCTGTTGGATAACTACTGCTGGGGTCAACAATTATTGTATATTTCAATAATTTGAATAGAATCTCAGTAATGTCTACAAAACAGTGAATTTGTTCTTATTGCTGTCATATTTGAAGTGCAAGGTATGGTTGTTTGTAGTCTTCATTCATGGGGGAACCCTGCTCTGGTTACTGTGAATGAAAGAGGCACATGAAACAGTAATGGCGCACGACATGAGCCTGTTCTGAATTTTTTTTGTGTGTTGCACTAGGCATGAATCAAAACTCGTAGTGACAATTGTGAATTCTGAAGACATCTAGTAACTGGTACTAGAAATTTTGCTGCTTCATGAAAATTGATGGAACATGTTCTATAGATGCATAGCTTTATAATGGCAAGTCAATAAGTTGGATTGTATTCACAGAAAACCAACAATTTCCAGGAATATTTGATATTTATCAATTAGCTGAAACTGATAAAACAACCAATTCACAATTTGAATGACCTTTATTATAATCTCAAAAAATTGCCATATTGTAATGTCATAACAATTCAGTACAAAAGGCAGAAGTTTCCAATCTGGGGCTTTCCTGAAGATACAGTGGCAGTTTGATCATCAGTCCAAATCCCTAGCCAGAAATAAAAGGAATTCGTAAAGACAAGGATCACATTTTAGTTAGATTTCAAACATGAAGACATTTCACAATCTGGATGTAAAACTTATAACAATTCACTGATAAACACACCTTGTGTACGTACCAGTTTCATCCTCATCTCTGCACTTTGAGTGATCGTCTCCAGTTGTGATTTCTGCACAATTTCGAGCATCTGTGACCGAACTCTTCTGAGGCCACCTCAACATCCAAGCATTTACACCGTCAACCAGTAATGTAGGTAAGTTCCAATATCAAGACCCGCGTAATCAGAAAGATTTGTAACTCTGTTCAGTGAAATTTTACCTGCGGAGGACTGTTGCAACGCAAGAGCGCCGTTCATAGATTCCAGATACTCCAGGAGGCCTTCGAGCAAATCGAAGTCAAATGGATCTGTCAAATGTGGGTACTAGAGGCTTTGAATTGCGTTTTTCTTTCTGCCAACTTGTAGGAATGTGACCTAGTGCATAACTTAGGAAAATTTTCTGAGCAGAAATTGATTCATAATCAATTGTGACACACCGTCAGATTTCTCCTGATAAAGATGCTTCCATCCTCAGGAGCTGCAGGGATTTGTTCAATGGACTCATCACAGAAACAAGCAGAGAATTCAGCAAGGAAGGAATCAACGTACCGACTCGCAATGTCTTGAAATGGGACAAATCGGTCTTGCTGGTGAGGAGTCGGATGCTGACCTTCGATCGCATGAGTTGCATTCATGGAAGCATATGGATCACTGAGGACAGTACTATTGCCCGGATCATTGAAGATATCAGGCATGTCACTCAATAGACTTCCAAATTTGTGCAGGTTAAGTGAATCAAGCTAATAATCCTTGATGTCAATGAAATTTATATTGTTAGTTGCTGATCTGATAGTTAAAAAAGTGTAAGAGAAAAAGCCTAAGGTCATTGCATGCTTCTTCTGCAATAAAGTTGGCCACCTCAAGTAGGATTGCGTAAAATATCAGAAATGACTAAGTAAGAAGGGTGCGTCTTATGCTAATGTAGTTCTGAAATTAATTTAACTTTAGTGTCACTCCATACATGGCGGATAGATACTGGTGTAACTATTTACATAAGTAATTCAATGTAGAACTTTCAAACCCACAGGAGGCCCGGCCATGCTGAGCAATAAGTTCACATGAGCGATGCAGTTGAAGCTATTGGAGTTTAGGTCTAGATTAGATTCTTGTTTTGTTTTATATTTGAATGAGACTTTATATGTATAGTCTTTTAGGCATAATCTTATTCTATTTCATTATTAGATAGATATGATTTTATTGTCACTTTTGATAATGAAATATCAGCCTATTTTTCGAATCTAAAATTTTTGGTATCGAAATTTAGAATGGTAAAGAGGAGTTGACATAGGCACTAAACGAACATTAATTAAAAAAACTCGTACAGTTTATGGCATAGATGATTATGACGCATCTAAAAAGAGAATCCGAAGACTTGTATTAAGAGGAGCTATAGGCCCTTAGACTACTAAGACCTTGGAGTATGTACAGATTGTATAAAGAGAAAATAGACAAACATTAGGAAATTTGATGCTAAAAAAAGTCTAGGATTGGTGTATACAAATTATATGGCTCATTCCCTACAACTTAATGGAAAGGTCACAGGTATTTCATCACTTTTATAGACGATTACTCTGATTATGGGATACCTATACTTAATATATGAGAAATCACAATCACTGGACATGTTAAAATCTATAAAGCTGAAGTTGAAAACTAACTGAATTAAAGGATTAAGGGCGTTAGATCTGACCTTGGTGGTGAATATTATGACAGATTTGACGGATCAGATAGATGTCCAAGATCTTTTACCAATTTTCTTAAAGAGTATGGTATTATTTCTCAGAACACCACCTCAGGGATACCTCGTCAGAATGGCGTTGCTGAAGACATAAATCGCACTTTGAAGGACATGGTTAGGAGTATGATAGCTCACACTACCCTACCAGAGTCATTATGGAATGAAGCCTTGAAGATGATTGTTTACCTTCTTAATAGAGTACATAATAAAATAGTAACTAAAATTACATATAAGTTATATACTGAGAAATCTCCCAGTATCAGGAACCTTCATGTTTGGGGTTGTCCAGACGAAGCTCGGCCATATAGGTCACATTAGAAGAAGATGGACTCCAGAACAATTAGCTATTTCTTTCATAGGATATTTTGAGAGGTTTAGAAGCTTTAGATTTATTGTTCCTCCTCTCAGAATATAATAGAGACGGATAATACAAAATTTATTGAGGATATTCAGAAAAGTGGGAGTCATTTATATAAGGGCTTCACATTTGAGAAAAAACAAATTGTCATACCCATTGCAAATGTTCAAAATGATGAAGTAATTGTTCCACTTCAGCATGAAAATATGATTGTGCCCTTACAAGATACAAATATAATTTAACCTAAAGTAGAATTAGATTATGCCAATGAAAGAGAGCCTGAAGATCCTCAACCTCAAGTGTGAGAGACCAACTAAGGAGAGAAGATTAGCTATCGCAAATGACTATATGGTTTCTCTCTAAGAGCATGAGTTTGACATAGGACTGAAAGATGGCCCTACATCCTTAAATAAGGCCAAGCTCAGTGTTCACTCCACTAAATGATCAAATGCCATGATAGGCGAGTTAAAAGCCATAAAGGACAATGATGTTTGGAATCTAGTAGAGTTGCTTAAAGATAAGAAACTAATTGGTTGTAAGTGAGTGTCTAAAACAAAGCGAGATTTAAAAGGCAATATCGAAAGATATATGACACATTTTGTCTCAAAGGGTTTCACTCAACAAGAGGGCATTGACTATAAAGAGGCTATCTCTTCGGTTTCTTTGAAGGATTCTTTTTGAATTATCATAGCATTAGTGGCTCACTTTGACCTAGAGTTGCACCAAATGGACGCTAAGGCTATTTTTTTAATGGTAATATTGAAAAAGAAAACTATATGGTGCAATCAGAAAGTTTTGAAGCCAATGGTTCACAACATCTGGCTTGCAATTAAAAAAATTCATTTATGGTCTAAAACAAGCATCTCATCAATGGTATTTAAAATTTGATCAAGTAATCTTTGGCTTTGATTTCAAGAAAAATGTAATTGATCAAAGCATTTATCATAAATTTAAAGCAAGTAAACTTATATTCTTAGTGTATATGTGAATGAAATTCTGCTAGCAAGCACAATATAACTTTACTACATGAGACCAAGAGTTTCCTCTCAAAGAATTTTGAAATGAAAACCTTGGATATGCTTCTTTAATGATTGGCATTGTAACGCCCCGATCCGGCGGGTACAGAGACGTTACTGCGACGTATATACGCAGGTCAGAAATACCCTCACGTATATACGCTAAGCATCATTACAGGCAAGAATCAGAGTACGGAAGCAAATGGTGCATTATACATTCCAACATATGAGTACAATTACAAAGTTATCACCAGAGGTGATAAATATTACAAGAATATTACATCACTGATAGGGCAAATGCGAGAATACAAAGAGATGTACATGTATGAACAGTATAAGGCACTCACGAGTTTACAAAAGGAAAACTCGAGAGGCGCACAGGGGGGCCTGGAAGGATAGGGCTCGGAACGGTCTGCTGGAGATCCACGCTACCGCTGCGCCACTCTGATCAGCAACTGGGGGAATCCACACGCTCCAAGCTCCATGACCTGGACATGAGGATCCAGGGGAGTCAGATAGAACTCCCCAGACGAGTGGTGATACGAATGCCAAGTGGCGAGCAAAGATAAGCACATGGTATAATACCACAAAAGCAGGAGACTGGTGGAATAGAATATAAGTGGAAAGGCAGGACATGAACAGGTATAATATAATAATCATAAAACCAAAAAATTCGAAGTAAAAACCTGATGAAAGCAATTGTGGCGAGACAAGTGGTATAACCAAGTTGTAGAGCAACATAACAAGTTATCATCTTGGCCTATTATTATTATTACTCGTCCGACCCATATATCTAGGTATGTGTCCTGGTGTACATCTCAACACACATACATCCATATATAAGAAAGTTGAGGTTGGTTATTGGAAGCTGATGAAGAACTGATAGCTCATACTTATAGTAGTTCCCGTTCGCCCGGGATACAGCCATTTGGGGGCCTGAAATCCCCCTAACACGCATCTTCTGGGGGCCTGAAATCCCCCTAACACGAATCGTCAGTTTTGTATTCCATTACTATAAGCAAGGCATCATACCGGCATCCATCACTTCCTCCCATTCCCCGTGTAGATTGTCCTTTTTATGGCTTATGAAACATAATTATCAGATTACGGGAATGAGTAGGAACATAACTGGTCATAACAGGAGTACATAACAGGCATAACGGGAGTCATAACAGGCATAACGGGAGTTCATAACAAGAGATCAGGTACTACATTCCTGTAATGTGATAATCATGAGTAGAGAGTTATTCATAACAGGTATCAAGTTTTATCATGCCAATGACAAGTGTTCATGTAGGTGACAGGTGATAAGTCATGCCATAACCTGAGACAGGTGGTATAACATGAGCCAGTGTCAAGTAGTAGCATGTCGGGTGTCAGGTGATAACATATCAAGTGTTAAATGACACAGACAGGTATATGTCAAGAGTTTACATAACAAGCTTGTATATTGCAAGTGTTAGAGTAATAGTTGAGCATAATCAAGCGGAGCTAAGCGAGCTGGAAGTACAGACAGCAAACAGTATTTAACACTGGAGCGTCTGGCAAGGTTACCGGGACAACTCGGCTTAAAGTGCGAGTAAGAATTCCGGCAGCATCCCGCCTAGACGAATCTAGTGGTAAAGTGCTGAGCGCTGATCATGATAACCAGGCGGAGCTGAAGAACCTGACGGTCCCAATCACTTCCTTTCGAGATAGTGAGAGACCGGAGGCTGAAGGACGGAGAGACCTGACGGTCCCAATCACTTCCTTTTCGAGATAGTGAGAGACCGGAGGCTGAAGGCTGAGGGATCAAGAACGCTCGGGGTTTAAGCGCACTCTCGGTGGCTACCAGCCATCCCAGGAGTGGGCAGAAACCCAGAGTTCAACGATCACGAAGGGTCGGCCACGCATAGTATAAAGCAGTAAAATACATATAAATATGGAATAAAATACATGTCGACCTGACGAAGCGGGGAAACCCAAATGGAGGTGAGGACACTCGCCTAAATCACCGGAAATGCCGAAAGGTCCGAAATCTATGGAACTCGCGTACGCGCCATAAAATATAATAATATATAAATATTTAGAGGGAGAAAGTGAAGAGGAGAGAGAAAGAGATAGACAGGGAAAGATGATTTCGTTGGTGGTGGTGTTATTTGGTGAAGGAGATGGATTTTAATGGAGTAATGAAAAGGAGGTGATGATGAAGGTGATGTTGGAGGTTTAAGTAGTGGAGATGGAGGTGGTATTGTGATGGGGAAAGTGATGGTGGAAGTGAAGATGGTGGTGAAAAATAGTAGAAGTGATGGTGATGAAAACGGTTAAGAAAAGATGGTGGTGGTGACGTTAGTGTTGTCGTTTGCAATTGTCACCGGAATGATTACCGGAATAATCGTGAACGATTACCGGAATAATCATCGGAGATGTTGCCGACGAAGAAGAGCTCGGCCCCAATCCAAGGAGGGTGGCCGGCCCTAGAGAAGATGATGGGGTGGTGGTTTTTGTGGAGAGGTTTGTTGTGGTGGTAGTTTTGGAGAAGGTAAAGGAGAAGGTGGAGGCTTTGGTGGAGTTTTGGGGTTTGTGTTGGTTTACATGGAGATGGAGGAGGAAGAAGATGAAGGTAGGGAGTTTGGAGAAGTTGTGATTATGGTGGTTGTGATGGAGATGAAGGAGGAGTTGGTGGTGGTTAAGGTTTTGGTGAAGAGAAAAATGAAGTGGAAAGAAGAAGGAAAGTTTATATAGGAATTGGAATTGTGAAGGTGATGTAAAAATGTTTAGGGAGGGGGTTTTTTGTAAAATGGAGAGGTGAGGTGGCTCTCTTGGCCGGCCATGGTGATGGGAGAGGTGTTTGAGTGTTTTGGGATATTTTTGGAGAAGATATTTTTGGTGGAGGAGATATTTTTGGTGGAAAGTTGTAGAAAGTAATGGAAGAATGGAGAATTTGGTGGAAGGAAAAGGAAGGAAAGAAAAAGGAAAAAAGGAAAAGAAAATAAAAAAGGAAGATATTCTCTTGGAAGAAAAAGTGAAAATAATTAGAGTAGCGGATTCCCGGGATTTAGTTGCGGATGCGGAAAACTTTCGGAAAAATACCGAAATCGTCCGAAAATCAAGTATCTCGGAACGACCCGCAAAAATTCTCAAAAATCAAGAATATTATTCTAAGAATTATGGTGAAATTCGTTTCAAGAAATTTTTATATTTTTTAAATTAAAAATCCTGGAATCGGCCGCCAATATCGGTCGACACCAAATCTCGCAGAAATCTGATAAATTCTGAAAATTCTCAAAAAATGAATTAAGATAGTAAATATTATTCTAAGCAAATTTGTGAAAGCCGTTTCTCAAAATTTGACTCCATTTACAAATTAAAAATTCAGGAATCGGTCAGCGGCACTAGTCGACACCAGTTTTGAAGATTTTCATTTTAATTCAGAAAAATTCCAGAAAATCACAGAAAATCTAAAATATTAGAAAATGATGTTTAAAATTGAAATCGGTTAAATCTAAATGCTAGAAAGACCAAATCGAGAAATTCACTAGGATCGGGTTCTCGGTTCAGACTAGGGCTGACTCTGAGTCCGTGAATCCGGATCCAAGACAAAACGATCATATAAATAATTCATAATACAAAATAAATACAGGAAGTAAATCAAAAAAATACGATCGAAAAATCTTAATACGCAACTAAGTACGTATTCTGGGAGCGGGGTGTTACATTCCATCCACCTTACAAAAAAATTGCGTCCTCGCAATTTCGATAAGGGGTAAAATGAACACAAAGGGGACATGGACGGGAATTATACCAATTAAGATATGAAGCACTATAGGTAGGGTTCTCAAGTTGACTAAACAGTAATCAGAATTTAGATCTCTTCTGCACCTCTGGCTGTATAAGTTTTGAACGGTACCAAATAATACTGATCTGATGCCGTTGCTTTGCAATAGAATTCCTGTTGTACTGCATACTTGATAGCCCTCCGAGAATAAGCCAGAATACTGAAGATAAAGGAAACCCTGATAGTCCTGAGCATAATAAAGAAGACCGATAATTGAGAATTCCGAATACCAGGCATCAATCACTCTGAAAGATATAGCCGAGAATGTAGAATATCCGTAGAGAATTCCGACTATTGACTTCTGAAAGATAATCCGATTAGGATCAATCCTGAGAATACCCGAGTACCATAGAGTCAGCCGAAGTGATCATGTAATAGCTTTATTCAGAACTAGCCACTACCTCTCTAGTATATCCATATCTTAAGTTGGTATAAAGGCTTCGAAAAACCAAAATAGGGGAAAGATGGAAGGGATTAGGAATCAAAGGAAGAATGATCAAGAAAGAATAGATAACTCTGCACTTGTAGTTGGAGTGTATAACCAGGACTCATGCATTCCAGTTGCAAATTTCTTTACCATTAATTTGCCATCTGGACGTACTGAGGATGTAGAGCCTAGGCTCTGATACCATCCTGTAACGCCCCGATCCGGCGGGCACGGAGACGTTACTGCGACGTATATACGCAGGTCAGAAATACCCTCACGTATATACGCTAAGCATCATTACAGGCAAGAATCAGAGTACGGAAGCAAATGGTGCATTATACATTCCAACATATGAGTACAATTACAAAGTTATCACCAGAGGTGATAAATATTACAAGAATATTACATCACTGATAGGGCAAATGCGAGAATACAAAGAGATGTACATGTATGAACAGTATAAGGCACTCACGAGTTTACAAAAGGAAAACTCGAGAGGCGCACAGGGGGGCCTGGAAGGAAAGGGCTCGGAACGGTCTGCTGGAGATCCACGCTACCGCTGCGCCACTCTGATCAGCAACTGGGGGAATCCACACGCTCCAAGCTCCATGACCTGGACATGAGGATCCAGGGGAGTCAGATAGAACTCCCCAGGCGAGTGGTGATACGAATGCCAAGTGGCGAGCAAAGATAAGCACATGGTATAATACCACAAAAGCAGGAGACTGGTGGAATAGAATATAAGTGGAAAGGCAGGACATGAACAGGTATAATATAATAATCATAAAACCAAAAATTCGAAGTAAAAACCTGATGAAAGCAATTGTGGCGAGACAAGTGGTATAACCAAGTTGTAGAGCAACATAACAAGTTATCATCTTGGCCTATTATTATTATTACTCGTCTGACCCATATATCTAGGTATGTGTCCTGGTGTACATCTCAACACACATACATCCATATATAAGCAAGTCGAGGTTGGTTATTGGAAGCTGATGAAGAACTGATAGCTCATACTTATAGTAGTTCCCGTCCGCCCGGGACACAGCCATTTGGGGGCCTGAAATCCCCCTAACACGCATCTTCTGGGGGCCTGAAATCCCCCTAACACGAATCGTCAGTTTTGTATTCCATTACTATAAGCAAGGCATCATACCGGCATCCATCACTTCCTCCCATTCCCCGTGTAGATTGTCCTTTTTATGGCTTATGAAACATAATTATCAGATTACGTGAATGAGTAGGAACATAACTGGTCATAACAGGAGTACATAACAGGCATAACGGGAGTCATAACAGGCATAACGGGAGTTCATAACAAGAGATCAGGTACTACATTTCCGTAATGTGATAATCATGAGTAGAGAGTTATTCATAACAGGTATCAAGTTTTATCATGCCAATGACAAGTGTTCATGTAGGTGACAGGTGATAAGTCATGCCATAACCTGAGACAGGTGGTATAACATGAGCCAGTGTCAAGTAGTAGCATGTCGGGTGTCAGGTGATAACATATCAAGTGTTAAATGACACAGACAGGTATATGTCAAGAGTTTACATAACAAGCTTGTATATTGCAAGTGTTAGAGTAATAGTTGAGCATAATCAAGCGGAGCTAAGCGAGCTGGAAGTACAGACAGCAAACAGTATTTAACACTGGAGCGTCTGGCAAGGTTACCGGGACAACTCGGCTTAAAGTGCGAGTAAGAATTCCGGCAGCATCCCGCCTAGACAAATCTAGTGGTAAAGTGCTGAGCGCTGATCATGATAACCAGGCGGAGCTGAAGAACCTGACGATCCCAATCACTTCCCTTTCGAGATAGTGAGAGACCGGAGGCTGAAGGACGGAGAGACCTGACGGTCCCAATCACTTCCTTTTCGAGATAGTGAGAGACCGGAGGCTGAAGGCTGAGGGATCAAGAACGCTCGGGGTTTAAGCGCACTCTCGGTGGCTAACAGCCATCCCAGGAGTGGACAGAAACCCAGAGTTCAACGACCACGAAGGGTCGGCCACGCATAGTATAAAGCAGTAAAATACATATAAATATGGAATAAAATACATGTCGACCCGACGAAGCGGGGAAACCCAAATGGAGGCGAGGACACTCGCCTAAATCACCGGAAATGCCGAAAGGTCCGAAATCCATGGAACTCGCGTACGCGCCATAAAATATAATAATATATAAATATTTAGAGGGAGAAAGTGAAGAGGAGAGAGAAAGAGAGAGACAGGGAAAGATGATTTCGTTGGTGGTGGTGTTATTTGGTGAAGGAGATGGATTTTAATGGAGTAATGAAAAGGAGGTGATGATGAAGGTGATGTTGGAGGTTTAAGTAGTGGAGATGGAGGTGGTATTGTGATGGGGAAAGTGATGGTGGAAGTGAAGATGGTGGTGGAAAATAGTAGAAGTGATGGTGATGAAAACGGTTAAGAAAAGATGGTGGTGGTGACGTTAGTGTTGTCGTTTGCAATTGTCACCGGAATGATTACCGGAATAATCGTGAACGATTACTGGAATAATCATCGGAGATGTTGCCGACGAAGAAGAGCTTGGCCCCAATCCAAGGAGGGTGGCCGGCCCTAGAGAAGATGATGGGGTGGTGGTTTTTGTGGAGAGGTTTGTTGTGGTGGTAGTTTTGGAGAAGGTAAAGGAGAAGGTGGAGGCTTTGGTGGAGTTTTGGGGTTTGTGTTGGTTTACATGGAGATGGAGGAGGAAGAAGATGAAGGTAGGGAGTTTGGAGAAGTTGTGATTATGGTGGTTGTGATGGAGATGAAGGAGGAGTTGGTGGTGGTTAAGGTTTTGATGAAGAGAAAAATGAAGTGGAAAGAAGAAGGAAAGTTTATATAGGAATTGGAATTGTGAAGGTGATGTAAAAATGTTTAGGGAGGGGGTTTTTTGTAAAATGGAGAGGTGAGGTGGCTCTCTTGGCCGGCCATGGTGATGGGAGAGGTGTTTGAGTGCTTTGGGATATTTTTGGAGAAGATATTTTTGGTGGAGGAGATATTTTTGGTGGAAAGTTGTAGAAAGTAATGGAAGAATGGAGAATTTGGTGGAGGAAAAGGAAGGAAAGAAAAAGGAAAAAAGGAAAAGAAATTAAAAAAGGAAGATATTCTCTTGGAAGAAAAAGTGAAAATAATTAGAGTAGCGGATTCCCGGGATTAGTTGCGGATGCGGAAAACTTTCGGAAAAATACCGAAATCGTCAGAAAATCAAGTATCTCGGAACGACCCGCAAAAATTCTCAAAAATCAAGAATATTATTTTAAGAATCATGGTGAAATTCGTTTCAAGAAATTCTTTATAGTTTTTAAATTAAAGATCCTGGAATTGGCCGCCAATATCGGTCGACACCAAATCTCGCAGAAATCTGATAAATTCTGAAAATTATTAAAAAAATGAATTAAGATAGTAAATATTATTCTAAGCAAATTTGTGAAAGCGGTTTCTCAAAATTTGACTTCATTTGCAAATTAAAAATCTAGGAATCGGTCAGCGGCACTAGTCGACACCGGTTTTGAAGATTTTCATTTTAATTCAGAAAAATTCCAGAAAATCACAGAAAATCTAAAATATTGGAAAATGATGTTTAAAACTGAAATCGGTTAAATCTAAATATTAGAAAGACCAAATTGAGAAATTCACTAGGATCGGGTTCTCGGTTCAGACTAGGGCTGACTCTGAGTCCGTGAATCCGGATCCAAGATAAAACGATCATATAAATAATTCATAATACAAAACAAATACAGGAAGTAAATCAAAAAAATACGATCAAAAAATCTGAATACGCAACTAAGTACGTATTCCGGGAGCGGGGTGTTACAGGCATTCAGATTCAACGTGGCATGACACGTGAAGTATTAGGCTTGTTACAAAAAATTTATATCGCTGAGGTGCTAGATAGATAAGACATGTTGATTTGCTCCTCGGGTGATAAATCTGTCACTAAGGGAGATAGGTTGAGCTTAATCTTGTTGGCCCAAGGTTACAATCAGCCGGGTTTTGAGTTTTGATGATTACAAAACATATATAGTTATTTGTACTAATCATTTTTCTAGTGTTTAAATGTGTTTCAGGGTTCTAAGGATTCATGTTGTGTTATTCCCTAAAGATGACTCAATTCGGGATCGTTTGACTCAAGATGTCTCAAATCGGGTTCAAGAACTCAAGCTATGCATCATTCTACGGAGAATCCCTTATTTGAAGACCTTGTAGTCACCTAGAACCTTTGTAAGAATTAGTTTGTTAAAGAATGAGGTTATGTTAAGTTGGCTCAAGAAAACACACACACACCTTCATTTTTCAAAATACCGTTTTTGTTTTGGGAGATGGTTTTAGGATCATGTCTTGATAGGTTTTACATGACTCAAAATTTTTATAATTTTATATCTTGTTTATATTATGTATACCAACCTTTATAGCATGATACTTAATCATATAGCCTTACAAAAGTATTTTGAAAATTCTTCAAAGTTCATAAAATTTCCTATAAAAATCCTGTTTCAGGCCTGTCGGTCGACCGGGCCGGTCGACCGGATCCATTTCAGGCTTGATCGGTCGACCGGCCGGTCGACCGAGCCTTGTGGTCAGGGCGTGCACGTTTGTGCACGTCTGTCGGTCGACCGACCGGTCGATCGACTGGAAGCCCTTTGCTCTCGGGTTTTTGTCGGTCGACCGGGTCAGTCGACTGACAGAACAAAGAGAAAATTTTCTTTTGACTGCCGGTCGACCGACCGGCCGACCGAGTCCAACGGCTAGTTTGCCAATGGGCTGTCGGTCGACCGGGCCGTTGACCGACAACCGCCAGCTGCCATAACGGCTAGTTTTCAGAGATTTCATCTTGGGATTTGATTGTGATGTTTTGATCTAATCTCTCTGAATTTTTGGGGGCTAGTTTCTGACCTAATAAGTTAGTTTTAATGATGATTAGATTTCCTCTAATCGCTATAAATAGAGGGGATTGGTCACTTGCAAATGACAAGAAAAATCCTATTATTTTCAAGTTTCAAAAGAGAAAGAAAAAATTTTCAAAGGCTTTCAATTTTCTAAGTGCATTCTTGGATACTTGTTTTCAGTTGTTTTTCAAGCTATTTAGTACTTCTTTACAACTGAATTTTTCCTTTACACTTCTTGAGCCAAATACTTCCTCATTCTATTAGGAGTTGTGAAGAATAGTGTTTGGTCCTTTGTTGATCACTTTGTTACTTGTGTTCCTTGTGTTGAGAGCCCTCATTGTGGAGAAGGTTGGATTTGTGGAGTTCGGTACTCCGGTCTTCGATAGACCTTTTTGTAAACTTCCTCGGTGGATATAGTGGAAACCCTTCACGGTGGTGAAGGCGGGGATGTAGAGCGGTGGCTCGAACCTCGAAACAAATCCTTTGTGTTTGTGATTGATTTCCATTTTGCCTCTTTATTGCTTTACATTTCTTTCTTGCGATATATATTGTGTGCACTTCATTATTTCATCCATTTCATTACTTGCATTTCCCGGTCTTTACTCATCACAATAAGAAAGCAATTGCGCGCCTCAACTCATAATTTAGAGGAATCAAAGAGGAGAAGTTCTGGAGCCCTTCACAGGGAATTCGGCTTCAATTTCTTGTCTTGAGTGACCGTTTGCTTCATATATTCATACTTGTTTAAAAAGATAATTAGATTAGCATTAACACCTATTCACCCCCCTCTGGGTGTTTTTCACTTGGTATCAGAGCATTGGTCTCTAGGTTCTTGGCTTAACAACCTTAGAGAGATCCTTTATTGCTAATCATTCTATTCATTCTTTCATCATTCATTTAGTAAAAATGGCCGAAGGAATTAAGACCCCACCCAAGTTTGATGGCCTTAACTTTCCCATATGGAAGGTTAAGATGACCATATTTTTGTAATCCTTAGGAAGCCGGGTTGCAAAGGCGGTGACCAAACCATTTAGTGCACCCACCGGTGATGAGGACACTTGGTCCGATATTGACACAAAAGAGTTTGACGCTAATGCTAGGGCACACTATGCCTTACTTCAAGGTCTTAATGACGATGATATTTCTAGAGTCATTCATTGCAAATCCGCCCATGAGATTTGGACTCACTTGCTTGTCACTCATGAGGGAACTTCACAAGTAAAGAGGGCAAAAATAGACCTTCTTCATTCCCAATATGAAAATTTTTCTATGCAAGAGAATGAAACCATAGATGATATGGTTTCTAAATTTACAAAGATTACGAATGGACTTTCTTCTTTAGGTGACGTCATTGACAACGATCAAAGAGTGAGGAAGATCATCCGTGCACTCCCTCCATCTTGGGAAGTCAAAGCCACTACTTTGAAGGAACTCAATGACAAGGAAGAGATGGAGCTCATAGGTCTCATTGGGAATCTCAAGACCCATGAGATGGAAAGAAAAGTAAGAGAAGAGATGGCTCCTCCCAAGAAGAAAGCTATTGCCTTCAAGAGTTCTTCCAACTACTCCGACGACGATGATGAAGAAGAGGATGATGAGGATCTTTCTCTTCTTGTGAAGAACGTTCGGAGAATGTACAAGGCAAAGTTCCGAAATCGAAGAAGATGACACGGTAAAGAAGAGAAGAAAATCGTTTGCTTTAATTGCCGGAAGCTGGGTCACATTGTTGCGGAATGTCCGGATAAAGCCAAGCCCTCCACCCCCAAGAAGTCATACAAAAAGAAAGCATTAAAAGCTACTTGGGATTCGGAAAGTGAATCCGATGGAGAAGTCGACACCGCCAACATGTGCTTCATGGCTAATGAAAGCATAAGCACGGTAACTCCCGATACTTTCAATGATTGTGAACTATCCATGGATGAACTAGGAGAAGCTTTTGAAAAACTTTCCCACAACTATGATTTTCTCAAAAAGAAATACCTAAAAATGAAAAAGAAAAATGAATCTCTCAATCACAAAGTTTTCACACTTACAAAAAAAAAGGATGAACTGTTTTCTACACAAAAGGATTTTGATAACTATAAAATTTCTTGCAAAGGTAAATTTTCACAAGTTAATGAAAATGAAATTTCCATGCTAAAAGAGAAAATTGATTCATTAGGAATTGTTTTGAAAAAATGTGAATTTGATAAGAATAGACTAGAGGCTATGTTTCCTATGAAATAAGTCCCAAAGAAACATTCACATGCTATTCATGTTCATGTTCATAAATCACAACCTTTACATCATGCCAAACACCCTAAACATGCCCACACTTCACACACACATCATGCATTCATGTATGGTAAAGTATTTTCATGCACTTATTGTGGCCGTAAAGGTCATTTGGTTAAATTTTGCTATGATAGAATTAATGCATCGCATCATAATGTTTGGGTTCGGAATACTAACATTCAAGGACCCAAGAAAATTTGGGTATCAAAGTCAACGAATTTGTTAAATGATGTAGGTACATTCCAAGGCCCAACGACATAAAGGATTGT
Organism: Agave tequilana; assembly: GCA_038442645.1. NCBI lineage: Eukaryota > Viridiplantae > Streptophyta > Magnoliopsida > Asparagales > Asparagaceae > Agave > Agave tequilana. The sequence continues at coordinate 119,108 of JAVJIF010001786.1, read as the reverse complement.
GGTATATTGATAGTGGTTGCTCAAGGCACATGACTTGGGATATCAACAACTTTGCAACCCTATTAAGGTACCATGAAGGTGGCACCGTCACCTTCGGAGATGATGCCAAAGGAAAAATCATTGGTATTGGTAATGTTAAATTTGGTACTTCTCCTTTAATAGAAAATGTTGTTTTAGTTGATGGCCTCAAGCATAATCTCTTGAGTGTTAGTCAACTTTGTGACAAAGGTTTTGATGTTGTTTTTGATAACCTAGTATGTAAAGTTATTGATAGACAATCCAATACATGTATATTTTTGGTTTTCGTGAATGCAATGTATACATGATTGACATGTCTAATATGCTATGCAATGCTACTTGTTTGAAAGCCCTCGATGATGACTCTTGGTTGTGGCATAGAAGGTTAGGCCACATCTCTTTTGACCATCTATCTAGATTAAACAACAAGGAAATTGTGAAAGGTATTCCTTACTTGAACTTTGAAAAGGACCGCGTTTGCGACGTGTGCCAACTTGGGAAACAAACCAAGTCCTCTTTCAAGTCAATTAAGGATATCATGACATCACGTCCCTTGGAGTTGATCCATATGGATATGTTTGGTCCTACTCAAACCAAAAGTCTAAGTGGGAATCGTTTTGCTTTTGTTTTAGTTGATGATTTCTCGCGTTTTACTTGGGTTTTCTTTTTAGAGCACAAAAATCAAGCCTTTTCATATTTTGAAGCCTTTAAGAAAAGAGTTGAAAAGGAAAAAGATTCTTCTATTTTAAGAATAAGAAGTGATAGAGGTGGTGAATTCAATAACCAACCCTTTACCACTTTTTGTGAAGAACATGGAATTAAGCATGAACTATCTTGTCCTAGAACTCCACAACAAAATGGAGTCATTGAAAGGAAAAATCGGACATTACAAGAGATGGCTAGGACAATGATTAATGAATATGGTCTCCCTCATTATCTATGGGCCGAGGCTGTTAACACATCTTGCTATATATCAAATAGAGTTTTCTTATGTAAAAATACTTCAAAAACATCTTTTGAGATCTATTTTTCTAGAAAGCCAAATATTTCATACTTTAAAGTTTTTGGTTGTAAATGCTTTGTTTTGAATACTAAAGATAATTTAGGAAAATTTGATGCAAAGTCTTATGAAGCAATTTTTATTGGTTATTCAAATACTAGTAAAGCTTATAGAGTCTTCAATAAGTCATTCTTGACTATTGAAGAATCTATACATGTAAAATTTGAAGAATCTAATGTGTTTGTTAAGAATGTTGTAGAAATGGATTCTTTCAATGAAGACATGGAGAGGGCTACTTTGAAGGACTCACCTACCATTGAAGACATGCCAAAGGATGATGAAAGAAATGAAGTTCAAGAAAATGAGGCTCAAGGAAATGAAATTCAAGATGTTGAAGTGAAGTCCACTCAACCACTTCCAAAAGATTGGAGATACAATCCACATCATCCCAAGGATCTTATTATAGGTGAAGTATCAAAAGGGGTAACTACTCGTTCTAAACTTCATGATTTTTGTGGACACTATGCTTTTATTTCTCACTTTGAACCAAAGAACATCCTCGAAGCCGAGTGCGACTCATATGGTTGCTAGCCATGCAAGAGGAGCTCAATCAATTCGAGCGCAACCAAGTTTGGCATCTTGTTCCTAGGCCCCACGATAGACCAACAATTGGTACTAAGTGGATCTTTAAGAACAAGTTGGATGAGTCGGAAAATGTTATTAGGAATAAATCTAGGTTAGTTGCCCAAGGTTACACTCAAGTCGAAGGTATCGATTTTGAAGAAACCTTTGCACCCGTAGCACGGCTTGAAGCCATACGGATGATACTTGCATTTGCTTCTTATAAAGATTTTAAACTTTTCAAATGGATATAAAAAGTGCCTTCTTAAATGGATTTATTGAAGAGGAGGTGTATGTTGAACAACCCCCCAGGTTTGTTGATCCTACACATCCAAATTTTATTTTCAAACTTGACAAAGCTCTTTATGGTTTAAAACAAGCCCCTAGGGCTTGGTATGAAAGACTTTCTTCATTTCTAATTTCTAATGGTTTTAAGAAAGGAAAAATAGATACTACTTTGTTTACAAAACATGTTGAAAATGATATTCTTATAGTTCAAATATATGTGGATGAAATCATATTTGGTTCTACTAATGAAAATCTTTGCAAAGCTTTTGAATCATGCATGAAGGAAGAATTCGAGATGCCTATGATGAGTGAGCTTAACTACTTCCTTGGTCTCCAAATCAAGCAAAAGAAGGATGGGATCTTCATCAATCAAGCCAAACACACAAAGGAACTTATCAAGAGATTTGGGCTTGAAAGGGCTAAAACAAGCAAAACTCCCATGGCAACTACCACAAAGCTTGACAAGGATGAACAAGGTACAAGTGTATACATTAAGCTTTATCGTAGCATAATTGGTAGCTTGTTGTATTTGACGGCTAGTAGGCCATATATTATGTTTTCTGTATGTCTTTGTGCTCGATTTCAATCGTGTCCTAAAGAGTCCCATTTGATTGCGGTAAAATGCATTATTAGATACCTTAAGGGCACAATTGAAATGGGTTTGTGGTATCCGAAGACCGGACAATTTTTCATGATGAGTTTTTCGGATGACGACTATGCGGGTTGTAGAGTGGATAGGAAGAGTACAAGTGGAACATGTCAATTCTTGGTAATTGTCTTGTTTCTTGGTCTTCCAAAAAGCAAAATTCGGTAGCCCTCTCAACCGCCGAGGCGGAGTATGTTGCGGCCGGAACTTGTTGTGCACAAGTTCTTTGGATGAAACATACTCTCCTTGACTATGATTTACATTTTGACCATATTAAAATATTTTGTGATAATACTAGTATTATTCATATGACTAAAAATGCAAATCAACATAGTAAGACTAAGCGCATTGACATTCGGTATCACTTTCTTAGAGATCATTATGAGAAAGGTGATATTGATATTGATTATGTTTCTACCGATTTTCAACTTGCCGATATTTTTACAAAACCACTAGACTATGCTAGATTTTCCTTTATTTGTGGTGAATTGAATGTTTGTGTTATGGACTTATGAAGAAATTTTTTTTAACTATGTTTACCCTTTTTGATGTATGACAAAAAGGGGGAGAAAAAGTTAGCTTATTTTGAGTTTGGAGTTATGCATTTTAAGTTTTAATACTTTGGAGTTATGCATTTTGAGTTTTAAGTTATAACAAGTTAGTTTTGAGTTTTGGTTGTTGAGTTTTGGTTTTTGAGTTAAGAGTTTTGAGAAATATGTTTTGTCTCTCTTATGCCCTTTATGTATATAGTCATTCATTTATATAGCATGATTTGAGGGTTATGCATTTTGAGTTTTAATACTTTGGAGTTATGCATTTTGAGTTTTAAGTTATAACAAGTTAGTTTTGAATTTTGGTTGTTGAGTTTTGGTTTTTGAGTTAAGAGTTTTGAGAAATATGTTTTGTCTCTCTTATGCCCTTTATGTATATAGTCATTCATTTATATAGCATGATTTGAGGGGAAGCTTCCAAGCTCCTTTCCCATATTTTAAAATAACTCATATGTTTTGTCATCATCAAAAAGGGGGAGATTGTTGGCCCAAGGTTACAATCAACCGGTTTTTGAGTTTTGATGATTACAAAACATATAAAGTTATTTGTACTAATCATTTTTCTAGTGTTTAAATGTGTTTCAGGGTTCTAAGGATTCATGTTGTGTTATTCCCTAAAGATGACTCAATTCGGGATCGTTTGACTCAAGATGTCTCAAATCGGGTTCAAGAACTCAAGCTATGCATCATTCCATGGAGAAGCCCTTATTTGAAGACCTTGTAGTCACCTAGAACCTTTGTAAGAATTAGTTTGTTAAAGAATGAGGTTATGTTAAGTTGGCTCAAGAAAACACACACACACCTTCATTTTTCAAAATACCATTTTTGTTTTGGGAGATTGTTTAGGATCATGTCTTGATAGGTTTTACATGACTCAAAATTTTTATAATTTTATATCTTGTTTATATCATGTATACCAACTTTTATAGCATGATACTTAATCATATAACCTTACAAAAGTATTTTGAAAATTCTTCAAAGTTCATAAAATTTCCTATAAAAATCCTGTTTCAGGCCTGTCGGTTGACCGGGCCGGTCGACCGGATCCATTTTAGGCTTGATCGGTCGACCGGCCGGTTGACCGAGCCTTGTGGTCAGGGCGTGCACGTTTGTTCACGTCTGTCGATCGACCGACCGGTCGACCGACTGGAAGCCCTTTGCTCTCGGGTTTTTGTCGGTCGACCGGGTCAGTCGACTGACAGAACAAAGAGAAAATTTTCTTTTGACTGCCGGTTGACCGACCGGTCGACCGAGTCCAACGGCTAGTTTGCCAATGGGCTGTCGGTCGACCGGGCCGGTCGACCGACAGTCGCCAGCTGCCATAATGGCTAGTTTTCAGAGATTTCATCATGGGATTTGATTGTGATGTTTTGATCTAATCTCTCTGAATTTTTGGGGGCTAGTTTATGACCTAATAAGCTAGTTTTAATGATGATTAGATTTCCTCTAATCCCTATAAATAGAGGGGATTGGTCACTTGCAAATGACAAGAAAAATCCTATTATTTTCAAGTTTCAAAAGAGAAAGAAAAAGTTTTCAAAGGCTTTCAATTTTCTAAGTGCATTCTTGGATACTTGTTTTCAGTTGTTTTTCAAGCTATTTAGTACTTCTTTACAACTGAAATTTTCCTTTACACTTCTTGAGCCAAATACTTCCTCATTCTATTAGGAGTTGTGAAGAATAGTGTGTGGTCCTTTGTTGATCACTTTATTACCTGTGTTCCTTGTGTTGAGAGCCCTCATCGTGAGAGGGTTGGATTTGTGGAGTTCGGTACTCCGGTCTTCGGTAGACTTTTTTGTAAACTTCCTCGGTGGATATAGTGGAAACCCTTCACGGTGGTGAAGGCGGGGACGTAGAGCGGTGGCTCGAACCTCGAAACAAATCCTTTGTATTTGCGATTGATTTCCATTTTGCCTCTTTATTGCTTTACATTTCTTTCTTGCGATATATCTTGTGTGCACTTCATTATTTCATCCATTTCATTACTTGCATTTTTCGGTCTTTACTCATCACAACAAGAAAGCAATTGCGCGCCTCAACTCATAATTTAGAGGAATCAAAGAGGAGAAGTTCTAGAGCCCTTCACGGGGAATTCGGCTTCAATTTCTTGTTTTGAGTGACCGTTTGCATCATATATTCATACTTGTTTAAAAAGATAATTAGATCAGCATTAAAACCTATTCACCCCCCCTCTAGGTGTTTTTCAACTCTAATGTCTAAAGAATGATTATCAGAAAGAGAAAAATGAAAGACACCTCTTATGCATCTGCGGTTGGGAGTCTGATGTATGCTTAAGTTTGTACCCGTCCAGACATATCATATGCCGTTGGAAAAATTGGCAGATACTTATGCAATCCTAGGATTGATCATTGAAAGGCCACAAAAAAGGTAATGTAATATCTAAAGAGGATCAAGGAATGCATGCTTACCTACAAGAGATCTGATCAGTTGCAACTGGTCAGGTACACATATTCAAATTTTGTTAGATGTATCGATAGTATAAAATCAATTTCAAGTTACATTTTTCTAATGGGAGAAGGAGCAGTTCCCTGGAAAAGTGTCAAACAAACATTTGTTGCTTCATCTACGATGGAGGCAAACTACGCTGCTTGTTATGAAGCTTCGAAGCAAGCAATATTGCTCAGGAATTTTGTCTCTGGGCTTCAGATGGTGGATTTAGTCGAGAGACCATTATAACTATATTGTGATAATAGAGCTGTAGAACTCTACTGTAAGTGTGATAAGATTTCAGTAAGCTCGAGGCACATCAACATCAAGTTTTTTATTGTTAAAGATAAAGTTTAAAATCACATCGTGTCTGTTGATAGTATAAGTACCATACTTAACATTGCAGATTCACTTACTAAAGAGCTGTTGCCTAAAATTTTCTTGGAGCATGTTGCTAAAATGGGGATGACTAGTCCTGATGATATCCTAGTTTAGTGGGAGTGAGTAATTTTTTTGTTTATATAATACATATTTTTTCTTAGTGCGCTATATATATATATATATGTATTTGGATAAATAAAGTGATAATTGTTTTTTAAGTTTCTTTTACACATTTAAGTTTGTTGAATTAGCAGTTAGACTCGTTGGAGTTATAAAATCAGACTCTTTGGAGTCATAAAGTGAAAACCAATTGGAAGTGTGCCTTCTCTGATCATAGGACATTTCCATATCACAAGTTCACATTTGATCTATATCGTTAAGGACTTTAAAACTTGTGATATGGAAGGCCCTACCTCAATTATGATAAGGTAATGATTGCCATGTTCGATGACATGGAAGTAAATGGACCAGATTAATATGAAATATTGGTTTATTGATGGTGAAAATTTTGATATTATAAAGTTAAGCATAATACCCATTGGGTAAGACTTGCTTAACCCAAGTGGGAGATTGTTAGATTTATTTTGATTTGTGTCTAAATTAATTTGGGCCTACACAAGAATTGAAAATATGAAGCCTCTATAACCTATGTTGCTGACCTATTTAGAAATAGACCAAGTTTATGGTTGGGTCTAGACTCGTTTCAATTATACTTAGCTATGTGTATATTTTAGTTATGATGTGGATCTCATCTACATGTATAGAACTCGCGATATTGAATCAAGGGCCTAAATTTATGATGAGTTTAATTAGGTTTTGCGTTGACTCTATAAATACCATGGGTAGAATTTTCTTCTCCACTACAACTTATTCTCTTTTGAAGGAGTTATATATTGATTGAAGAAGAAAAATTCACTCCCTCATCTTCGCGTTCTCAAGATCGTTTGCCTCCGACATTCCTTTCATAATGGAATCATGTATGTCTAAAATCATCCTTCTTTTTGATTTGATAACGTAGTAACAATGTTGGCCTAAAGGCCTATCACTCTAGTTGATGATGATTAACTCATATAGTTATAGTACTAATAATCTTGTGTTTATTAAATTTCATATATTCAATCAAGATCTTAGTTGGTGTTTAGCTTCTTCAAGCTAATACGTGTCTATTCAAGAGCTTAAACATAAAGATCATATCAAGAACTCAAGAAAGAGTCTAACTTGAAGGAATCAAGTTTCGATCAAGTCTACATGGAGAAGAAGAACTTAAGGGAGATTGTGTCTAGTGTTTGTAAGTATTTAGAAAATTTATATAGAATAGATTAGTTTTGACTGCTCAATCTTATACACACATAAAAGTTTAGCTTTCGGTTTAACCTGTTTTTGGTTCCCTTTTCGATTTCATGAATAGATTTCATGAAAAACAAGTTCATATTGTTTTATATGTTTATTGGATTTCATCCATATACATTGGTGCTTCTATTGCGTTTAAGAAACTTATTTTGTTGAGTTGGTTTCCTGAGTTTAAAGTTTCATTTTTACAAAAAGTTGTTCTAATAAAATATCATCAAAAATAAGTTTATATCATTTTATATGTGTATTGGATTTTATTCAAAGACATTGGACTTCAATAGCTTATTTTTGTATTAATACAAGTTTTTGGAAAAACTAGATTTTTCAATTTTAAGTTTAGTTTTGGAAAAACGATTTTTATATTTTCAAAATGGTATTTAACATCCCACAAATAGTTCACATGATTTGTAATATGTGTTGATTCTTGATCATACATATTTGCTCTTTAATGTATTTACATGAACTTAATTTTATAGAATTTACAGAGATTTATTGGGATTTAATTGGATTTAAAAATATATATTTAAAAACATAAAATATAGTTTTTGGGTTGAGCCCGGTTGACCGTCCAGTCGAGCGGATGTGCACGAGCTAGGGCTGTGCATGTCGGTCGATCGACTGATCGACTACAAAGAGACCTGATGCTCTCTGTTTGTTTCGATCGACTGAGCCGCCAGAGAGATTTGCTCTCCGGGTGTTGGGTGCGGTTGACCGACAAACCCTAACGATCATAATTTGATCATTGGCGGTCGACTGCCCAGTGGCCTATCTGTCCTGTGTTTGGACCCCAATGGCTATTTTTGGCCAGCCTATAAATACGAATTTTAGGGAGAGTTTTCTCTAAGATTTACAAGAGTTTTTCTACCAGTTTTCTAGTGCCTTCTTGCCTATTTTTTAAAGAGTTTTCAACAAGTTTTAAGTTCCAAGTCCATATATTTTCAAGTTTTTTAAAGTTTTGGAAAACCAAAGAAAACAAGTTTTGAGAAATACAAGTTTTGTTCTTCTAGTTTCTATATCATTAAAGAAGTTTTCCCAATTGTTTTATAAAGAGATTCATTTTCAAAATCTTTGTTTTCTCTCAAGTTTGAGCTATCATTGCAAATTTTATCCTTTAGGATCTTGCATTGTGAGATTTTTGGTTTGTGATCTTTGTGGTCACCAAGGATTGTAAACTCATTTTGTGTGCTTTGTGCTAGTGGTTTTGTGCCCTCCTCTTGTGTAGAGGAGTATTGGTTTTGTGCCCTCCCTCTTGTGTAGAGATGATTGCTTTGTGTATTGGCTTTATGCCTCCTCTTGTGTAGATGATGTAAGCACACCTAGAGGGGGGTGAATACATGTACAAGCTAATCTAGGACAAATGATGCTGAATTTAAAACTTAATTGCTAACATACTATGTATGTCAAGAGTGAGCCCGAATTCCCCATGAAGGGCTCTGAAACTACTCCTCTAGATTCCTCTAAACTATGAGTTGAGGTGTTTTAAAAGCTCTCTTGTTTTAACACAAGTGTGGGCACACAAACTATATCAAGCATATATATGAATGAGTATGAATAATATATAGCAAAGCAAGAAATAAGAGAGTGAGTTAAGAGATAGAAGATTAAACGCAAACACGAGGATATGTTTCGAGATTCGAGCCACTGCTCTACGTCCCCGCCTTCACACGGAAGGATTTTTACTATGTCCATACCAGACCTTTCACAAAGGGACCTCTACTGAGGAATTACAACTCAACACCAGGAGTGTACAACTCCTCTCTCAAACACAAACCTCTACATAAGAGGTGGGCACTAAGCCAAAGCAAAGAATAAAACTTAGTGATCCAATGATCACAAACTCTCTCTTGGTGATCTTAAAAGATCACAAACAATTTTTCTGACAAAAACATGATCCTATAGATAGATATAGAATTGATAGCTCAAGTGTGAGAAATCAAAGTGTTTTGAAAAAGCAACAACAAAGAAAACACTTGGGAAAAACTTCAAGATAAATATGAAAATGAAGAACAAAACTAGTTTCCCAAATCTAATTTTTCTTTGATTTTCTAAAAACTTTTCAAAGTAATAAAGATAGAGAATTTTGGCACAAAAACTATTTTGAAAACTTTGTTAAAAACACTTGAGAATGTGAGAAAATTGCTCTTGAAAATCTTAGTTGAAACTGGCCTCAAAGGACCGATATTTATAGGGTTTGAAAATATATGTAAATCACCTAGAGGGGGGCAAATAGGTGATGGCTATAATAAATGATAAATAATACGGAATTAAAAATTACTTGCTAGCAACCTAACAAATATCAATCACAACTTAAGAAATACTTACAAATGATTAAACAATATTAGAGTGCAAGTAATTAAAGAGAGAGTAGAGTAAGAGCGAAAGAGTAAACAATCCAGACACAATGATTTATTTCGAGGTTCGAGCCACTGCTCTACATCCCCGCCTTCAACATTATGAAGGATTTTCACTATGATCGATCTCACTAGATCGTCAATTATTTACAAATTTTCACTAGAACTCAATGAACTCACTAGTCCTCTCTCGCGGTGCCGCAACACCAACACGGAGCTTACTAGCTCACTTGAGGCCGCAACCTCTACAACTTCTCAATAGAAGGAAAATGGTAATCAACACTTGCTCACAAATGGCTCACAAGCACAATCCTATAATTAAGATGAGAAAGTGAAACTCTTTGAGATTGTGTAGTGAAAATAGCTTGTAGAGATGTAGAGGGAGGGCTCAAACTAAAAACAAAACTTTGAAAATTTGACTCAAAAAGAAATCTTTTATGAAAAAGTTAAAACTTGTAAAAACTTGATCTAAGCTTTAGAGATCTTGTTATTGAGTTATACCATAGTCCCACTATTTATAGGGATGAAAACATGAGTAGAAAACCCAAAAGAGCCGTTGGGAAAAGATCCAGAAAAAGACAACAGAATATAGCCATCGGGAAAAATCACAGCAGAAAATTCTTCTGTCGGTCGACCGCCAATGGTCGGATTTTCGACCGTTGGGGATAGCGATCGACCGGACGATCGACCGTTGTTCCTAACCAGAGAGTTAAACTCTTTGTCGGTCGACCGACCGGATCCAACCGAGAGTAAAGCTCTTGCAGTCGGTCGACCACCCAGTCGACCGAAGTGCACACATGCACTTTGGTGCATGTAGGTCGATCGCTTGGTTAACCGACAGAGCAATTTTGCTCTGCCAATGGTCGACCGCCCGATCGACCGACAAAGGGCCAAAATCAAGTTATGAAAATCTTTTTGAAATCATTCTTATTCCGGTAAAATAACTTTTGATCTTTAAAAGAAAAATAGAGTTCTAGGGACTTGAAGAACTAGTGTGTGATCATGGATCAACATAAAATAAAGTTAGAACCATATTTTGTTAAAATTCTTTTCTAAATCAAAAAACTCAGTTTTTTCCGAAACTTATTTTTCTGAAACTCGATTTTGAAAACGATAAAGAGTATAGTTATGAACTCTTGTTAAAAACACAAAGGAGTATGAAATATGTGTTTGTGTGTGTGTCAATCCCAAAAGCTATCAACCTATATCATCTTGGTTTTAACAAACGACTATAAATTCAGTCCAAAATACAAAAGTGAAAATACAAATCTTGATATAGTCTTCTCTAGTATGCTTGATTCTTGAGCTCTTCTATTGTGCATTAGCTCTGGGATCTACATCTTCTTGGCTTCCAAATGTGAGAGTCTTGTGATGGAATCAAAATGCCCACAAATAGTTAACCTGAAACTTTGTTAAACAAAATTGTTAGAAACATAACTACATATGTTTTGTTATCATCAAAACTAGGCTAATGCCCTTTGAGCCAACAATATCTCCCTTTTTTATGATGACAAAAACACATGGATTTATTACAAATAATTTGGAAGAGACTTCAAGCGAAGTTCCCCCTAAACACATGCATATATCATAAAAGTTAAAAGCATCAATAAAAGAATATGAATAAGATATGTCAATCAAGCTTTTATGCAACCCACCTATGCATACCAAGAATACAAAATTACCACGGTGTATATACAAATAGTTTCCTCCATCCATCCAATAGCCTCCAACCTCCAATTAAGTGGTAGATGGTTGGTTTATAAAAGAAGCACTAAAAGTACAAATATACAACAAACCACACACATAGAAGATATGTGTCAAGTATATTACCATAAATAAAGAGATATAAAGAAAATAGAGATAAATAACATAACATAAAGTTGTCCATGCAGAGGTTCACGCCAAACTCAAAATAAGTTACATACCACAACATGTATGTCCACAAATACTACAATGTAACAAACATATGTCCATGACCACCATATGCTCCAAATACTATATGTCCAAAAATACATAAATCCAAAAGTACATAAATAAGGACTCAAATAAAAAAAAACATAAAAACACCCAAGATAACTCCCAAAGATAACTCCAAAAAAATCTCTCCCCTTTTTGTCATCAACAAAAGGGTCAATCCTCCTGAAAGTCGGGATCTTCTGGAGGAACCGGTGCCTCGGAAGGGGCTGGAGGAGGTACCCATGTATTGAACGGAGGACCTGATGTAGGAAGTGGCTGCGAGTGGCCTCTCAGAAGTGGAACAGGCCAGGCGTTCCTACTATAGGTATCTTCGACACAGGTCAAAAGATAGCGAATAAAGGCACATATATACTATAGATTAATATCAACTCTTTACTCCATCCTCTGAAAGTTTGCAGACATCTTCAGATCATGCTCCCGAAGCTGAGCAGAGAGGGCTGAATATGAATCAAAGGATGCATAAGAGGCTGAGGAGGATCCAGGAACAACAACATGAATGATAGGAGGGGGCTGAGGAGCAGGAACACGCTCCCTAGCATGCATCCTCTTTAGAAGAGTGCTGTTGATGTCAACTTACGGTTCGATGGACAGTTAAGTGGAGAGATCAAATTTTAGTTGCTTTAAGAGGCGGGTGATGAGCATCCCAAAGGGTAAGTGCCGGTTTGGGATCAAAAGATGCTCAGAGGCCATGCAATCCACGATGAGTTTTAGAATGTTAACTCTAATACCTTTCAGAAGGTAATAGATCAAGATGGGAGCAGAACCCTGTGCATGACTATATTCTCCTAATTTGGTAGGAGATTATAAAACATGATCTTGGCTAGGACTTGAGCATTGAGAGTATAATACTTCACCTCTTCATTCCTAACTAGAGCGGGATTATCTTCATCGTGAAGCAACAAAGATGCAGTGAGGGCAGATTCACCATCAGGATAATCAGATTCATGAAGATCAACATTATAAATATCTATACCCTCACAGGAGAGGTGTAGCAGATGGGCAAATCTATCTAGAGAAATATTTATATCCTTGCCTAGAACCCTAGATATGATGTGATTATTTTGAAATGACAGATTAGAGTAAAAGCAGTGTACAAGCTCAGGATAGACAGGTTCTTTAATAGTAACAAGGTGTTCAAGGGAGCTAGTACTCAAGATGTTAGAATGATTCAGGTGCTTAAAATCAGCAAGTACCACGATTCTACCAGAAATAACGTGTTTATTGTGAATTACAGAAAATCTATGAGAGGCATTTTGAGAAATAAAAGGGTTTGAGAATGATTCAGGTGTTTTACTCTTCTCAGATTTAGCCCTTTTTGACATTTTGAGGATCACAAACAAAAAATTGGCACGAATTATAGAAGGAATTTCTAGAAAAAAACTATAAAATTAAGAGGATTTAGAGAGAAGAGAGATTATGTAGGTCACCTAGAGGGGGGTGAATAGGTGACTAACTAATCTAATAATGAATTAATGCGGAATTAAAAACTAATTAAGCAAACTAAAAACTATTAAGCTAAACACACAAGGTATAACATAAGAGTGTAGCTGAATTCCCAGTGAAGGGCTCTGGACTATCTCCTCAAGACTCCTCTAGGTAAGAGTTGAGATGCCGCTATGGCTCTCTTGGTTGAATACAAATGTGAACAAACAATCCCAAGCATATATCAATTAAGCACAAGTATATCAAGCAAGTAATGAATATGAACAATAAGAGCATGCAAGATATAAACACAAATGAGAGATAGAGAGCGCAATCGCAAGTACGGGAGAGTTGTTTCGAGGTTCGAGCACCCTTACTCTACGTCCCCATCTTCAACACTATGAAGGATTTTTACTAAAAATGATCCCACCGGATCACTCGGTGCCGCAACACCTACAATGAGTTCACACTAGAACTCCTTGGACTCACTAGTCTCTCTCTTGTTCCTTCAAGAACAAACACACGCAAGCACACTAGCTTGCCGAGGCCGCACCTCTACACCGAGCTCCCATATGAACTCAAGACAACACGAACTTGCAAGTTCGCCTCCTCAAATACAAGATTGAACACTTTGGTGATCTCAACACTTTGATCACCTAAAAACCCTCTCACAATAACTCTCCTAAAGGATAGATATGGCAATGGAAAGCTTAAGTATGTATGAGAAAAATAGAATGAAGATGTGGTGAGAAACTCAAGAAATCTCTTTTGAAAACCACTCTTGAAAACTCTCCTTTTGATATGGAAGTATTTGCTCTAAAATAAGTGGAGAAAACCTCTTAGAGAAATAGGAAAAACTAGCTTGAAAACCCACTTTAAATCTTGTTAAAAACAGCCAAGGGAACCCCATTTTATAGGGTCCCAAAAACTAGCCGTTGCAGGCCAAATCAGCAGCTGACGTCGCTGTCGGTCGACTGGCCGGTCGGCTGGCTAACGATCAGATTTCTGACAGTTGTAGCCTGCCGGTCGACTGCCGGTCGACCGCCTGGTCGATCGATCTACGACTTTGACCTATCGGTCAACCGCCCGGTCGACCGGGCCAGATCCAGAGAGCAGAGCTCTCTGCACGGTTGACCGCCCGGTTGACTGACCCACTAGCCAAATGGCCGTGCACATTTCGTGCACATCCGTCAACCGGTCCAGTCGACCGACTTCTGCCTCGGTCGACCGTTCGGTCGACCAGCAGAAGGCCAGGTCAGACATTTTAGGGATTAAAACTTGGTTTTTATATTTTCTTATAAAAACCCATAAAATCACTAAAAATCTACAAAAATGAGTTCTTTAAAATACTTTGAAGTACAAATATGTATGATCAAAATTCAACACATATTATAAATATTCTGAACCATTTTGTAATATAGAATTTTAGCTTTAAACAAAAACCGTATTTTTCAAAAACAATCTCCAAATTGAAAAACAATTTTTCCAAAACTTCTCCAAATACAAAAACAAGATATTCTAAACACTTTTAAAGCTTAGTGTGTATGGATATGATCCACTACACATATGAGATAAAATATCTATGTTTTTGATAATAAGCTCTAAAATAACTTTTGATAAATCCAAAACGATATTTTTCTAAACACAAAACTATTTTATGAAAACACATATAAATTGTCTGTGTATATGAACTTGAGCAATCCACCAACTAATCTATCATTTATATTTTATCTAAAAATAAATCTTAACACTTACAAACATGACACAAGTCTTCTTGAAAATCTTCTCTTGAAAATCTTTTTCTCTTTCTTGGCTTGGTCCAAACCTTGATCCAATGAGCTAGACTCCTCTTGAGTACTTGATGCAATCTTGATGTGCGAGCTCTTGAATCAACACGTGCTAGCTCTAAAATTTGACTTTAAATCCTTTATTGAAGCTAAACACCTACTAAAATTTTGATCAAATATCTGAGACTAAATAAACACAAGATCATTTGCACTATACCTGAATGAGTTAATCATCATCAAAAGTAGAGCGATGGGCCTTTGGGCCAACAATCTCCCCCTTTTTGATGATGACAAAACTCATGGAGTTTTATATGTATGGATTACAGATAAGCTTCATAGAAGTCCCCCCTTAACTCATGCATAACAATAACAATAAATATATTCAATGAAGTGCATAAAACTAAACAAATATATATGCATAAATAAGGAGATAAACATGCATAAACTCACCAAATTCTTCTCCCTTTTTGCATAAACAAAACATATATGCATAAACAAGAAAATAAGCATGCATATATAAACTCTCAAAATTCTTCTTCCCCTTTTTGTCAATTCATCAACAAAGGGGTGAAAACAAAATCAAATAATAAAGATATATATGCGATATACATTCACGAAGAAGAGACACGTGAAGTTAGCTCCCCCTGCATACATGCATTACATGAAGAAGGGATGACAAGACCCTAACCCACATAAAGCATAATATATAATGTATAAGCGGAGATGTTAAGCTCCCCCTATACACGTGTACCACATAAAGAAGAGATGTCAAGCTCCTCAATATAGGATACACTTAATATGAATCTATATATAGAAGAGATGTTAAGATCCCCTTGCATATAGGCAATACATATCAAGAAATTTTGAAATCACTTTAAAACAAATTTTGAATTTTCTTAAGAAGTCAACAAAATAAATTTTGATACTAAAGAAATCAAATTTTAGTTGTCAAAATAAAAGTTGGTACCACTTGTAAATAAATAAAATTTTAAGATATCACTTGTCGGTTATTGATTCCACTAAAAATATCTTGTAAATTATTGATACTAATTGAAGAGTAAAATATGAAATATATTTTGATACCAATTAAATGTCAATAGAAATACCAATTGAAAATAATGCTTAAGCTTATAAAGATACCAATTTACATTTAAAAATTAGTCAAACTTAGCATAAACATAATTTGTGCTTTAAACATGTAAGGATATTGTAAATCAAGCACAATCAAAACATATATATGTATGAAAAAAATACCAATTGAAATTGATATTATTTGATAGTTTGAAGCATACATATATAATAAACTCATATGAGTATACAAGAATAGCGTTTTCATTAAAATCATGTATATCTTATAACTACCACCCTATTCATGCACATGTTTAAATAGATTTTCAATTTAGAGCATACAAGGCTTGCTCGCCTATCCAACCGCCCTTTAAGGGTAGAAGTTTTCAAAAATAAGATTTAAAAATAGTTGTAGATTGAAAACACTACCAAATGAAGAATAAATAACTAGTTAAAGTAATTTTTGAAAAACTAGTTAAAGATCCTTCAAACATGAAATCAAATCATATATATCTCATGAAACATTGCTAAGTACACAAAAATTGACACTCGAAATTTATAAAGCTCAAAAATGTGCTTATGAAACAAAGTCATGAGTAAACAAGGAAATGTGAGTGCACAAGGGTCATGTGAATAGCTTGTTCATAAAATAATTAATAAGGTCCAAAATAAACATGAATTTCTTTTATCAAAAATATGAAAATCATAAAATTTATTTTTCATCAAATTTAAATAAACTACAAGGTATATGTATGTTCTATCAAAACTAAAAATATACATATATATCCCAAATACAAACGAGTTCATAATAGAATTTGGATGAAGTCAAGTGACTCAAGAGTATACATATATATTTATTAGTTTTAGACAAAAATAGCATATACATGAAGCAAAACATATACAAAGATACAGAAGACAAGTATAAATGAGAGAATCATCAAAACTAAGTTATACATGTACATGTAATGAGTACAAATGAGTAATGAGGTACAAACATGTAATAATTAAGTGTAGCTCAATACTTGTACAAGTATATACACAAATTTTAAGAAAAAATTCATCTAAATAAGTATTCACCACATAAAGTACAAAACATGATTATTTAACATAAATCCAAAACATGCTAAAATTATCAATGTAGAAGCATGTAGACTAAAATAGGAGTTTTAGAGATAGTTACCAAACCATAAGTACTATTCTCTAAGTCTCATGGTGGTCCTCCCTCCAAACTTCCTTGATAGCGATGCATCAAAAGGGTATGTCCATCTAGCTCCACATATATCCACCACTAAGGCACCATACCTCTCATGTCATGTGAGAGCCCATATCTACATCAAACACAACTGGTGGGAATTTTGGTATCCATTTTCTTTTGGTCCACGGGGGTTAGCATCATAAGAAACCCAAACATTTTTATTTGCAAAATTTGTAAAATTTAATCTATCAAAGTAAAATCTTGCAAGATGGCCTTTGCGGCCGCAATGTGTACATTTGTACACTCTAGCATGCATACGAGAATGAGTGTGATCATGGTGTGCATAGTGTGCATATGTATGCCGTGGGTTATGTACATGAACATATGGAGCTTATTTCTTTTGAAACAAGGTTTCTAATCTAGAATGATTAAATGCACAATTGTTCAAAGTTGAGCTCAAGCAATTTATTCTATTTTTCAAGACTTGAATCTCATTTTTATCAAAGTAGCATGAAGAGCATGGCAAGAATGAGAATCAACAATCTTTTTCTTTTTAGAAATATTTTTTCTTTTGAAATAAATTTTCTTTTCAAAGAGTTGTTTTCATCCAAAGCACTCTTTTTTCTTTTTCCATCAAATTAATTTTATTTTTAAAGAATTATTTCCTTAACAAAGATCATTTAATTTTGAAGATAAGGAAATATTCTCATTTTTCAAAGCTTCATTTTTTTTAAAACACATGCAAATTTATTTTTGAAAGAGTCATTTTCTTTTAACAAAGAAGTGTTTACCTTTTTCAACATATCATTTTCCATTTTTAATGAATCATATTTCTCAAGAAGTTTTCAACTTATCATAAGGCATGTCAATATCTTCTTCAAGCTCGGATTTAGAGTTTACCTCAAGGGGGTTATCCCCTTGGACCATGTAGCATATATTGGAAGCATCACTTCCATCATCTGAGTCGCTCCCCGTATAGTATTGCTTTTGTTCGTCAAGGGAGACTATAGTGTTCCATACTACAAAAGCCGAATCAAAATCAGCAACCCTAGATAAATATTCATCATTTAGGGTACTTTTTAAAGAATGAAGGGCTTTTGCATTAGCCTCTAGATGTTTGTTATTTAAATAATATGAATCTTTAATGGTGGAAAGATAAACATGAATACTTAGGGCTTTGAGATATATGGACGTCTTAACTTTCCAAGTTTGGATGTTAAGAATGTCAAACATGGGAGGTGTCATGAAATCCATGTGTGTGTATGAACAAATATTGTGATTAGCTAAAAATAGGATCTTTAACTCAAAGTTGTTAGACCCAAATCAATAGCACCAAGCTCTGATACCACTTGTAGGTCACCTAGAGGGGGTGAATAGGTGACTAGATAATCTAATGATGAATTAATGCGAAATTAAAAACTAATTAAGCAAACTAAAAACTATTAAGCTAAACACACAAGGTATAACACAAGAGTGTAGCCGAATTTTCGGTGAAGGGCTCTAGACTATCTCCTCAAGATTCCTCTAGATAAGAGTTGAGGTGCCGCTATGGCTCTCTTGGTTGAATACAAGTGTGAACAAACAATCCCAAGTATAAATCAATTAAGCACAAGTATATCAAGTAAGTAATGAATATGAACAATAAGAGCATGTAAGATATAAACACAAGTGAGAGATAGAGAGAGAGTAATCGCAAACACGGGAGAATTGTTGCGAGGTTTGAGCACCCTTGCTCTACGTTCCCGCCTTCAAAACTATGAAGGATTTCCACTAAAAATGATCCCACAGGATCACTCGGTGCCGCAACACCTACAAGGAGTTCACATTAGAACTCTTGGACTCACTAGTCCCCTCACTTGTTCCCGCAAAACAAACACATAAAAGTACACCTAGAGGGGGGGTGAATAGGTATAGTGCTAATCTAATGAGCTAACAGCGAAAATTAAAAACTAAATAGCAACACACTTAATACAACCGACAAGTGTAGCCGAATTCTCCGTGAAGGGCTCTGGACTAACTTCTCTTGATTCCCCTAGATAAGGGTTGAGGTGCTATATGAAGCTCTTGTGGTTAAGTATAAGTGAGGCACACAAACAACCAAGCATATAAGGATGATAAGCAATATGAAATAATGCAAGGCACAACTCAAGCAAATAGATATGTATGAAATGAATGATGCTTTGCACAAAATAAAAGAGAGAGAGAGAGTTAGTGAGTCAATGGATCAAACGCTAACAAGATATGTTTCGAGGTTCGAGCCCCTAGCTCTACATCCCCGCCTTCACCACCGTGAAGGATTTCCAATCCACTATCTCCACCGAGGGAACCTCCACCGAGGAGGATTTTTTATAACACAAGGAGTACCGAACTCCTCTCTCAAACACCACCTCACAACCGAGGGGTAGGCCGTAGCCAAACAACAACCAATCCACCTCACACTTGAGGGATACAAACCAACTCCAACTCCACCTCACCAAGAGGGAGTAAACCACAATCTCAACCTCTACCAAAGAGGGAGCAAACCACAATCCTCAACCTCTACCAAAGAGGGAGCAACCCAATCAAAGCAAGGGTTTTTACAACAAGTGGTTACAAAGACCACAAACTCTCTTTTTCCACGAAAACAAAGATCCTAATAGATTAGGATAGAAGATATAGCTCAAGTGGATATAAAGATGTTTTTGGAAATCAAGTAACAAAGAAAAACTACTTGGGAAATCTCTTGTAGATGATAGAAATGAAAATCCAAAACAATATCCCAAAAACCTAGTTTTATTTGATTTTCCAAAACCCTTGAAAAATAATAAAGATGAAATCTTTAAGCTCTAAAACATTTTGAAAACTAATTTTTAAAACCAGAAAGTAGGAAAAATTTTCTTGTCAAAAGTCTTGTCAAAATCCCCAAGAAATGGGATATTTATATGCCTCTCCAAAATATAGCCGTTTGGCTGTTTTCTGACAGCCAGACAGCTGGCGGTCGACCGGCCGGTCGACCGCCAACGGTCATAAATATGACCGTTGGAGCAACCCGGTCGACCGCCCGGTCGACCGCAGATTTACAGAGAGCAAACCTCTCTGTCCGGTCGACCGCCCGGTCGACCGGCCCAGTCCATTGGCCAGACGTGCACGGTCCTGTGCACGTCGGTCGACCGTCTCTGGAATACGGTCGACCGGCCCGGTCGACCGCCAGAACCTGGCAGCCAATTTTCTGGGTCAGAAAACTATGTTAAAAATATTTCTAATAAATCCAATAAAACTTCTAAAATTCCATAAAATATTTTTATCATTTTATATGAATAAACCAACTTGTGATAAAAATTTCAAGACTAATATCAAACATATTGAATCATTTTTGTGTCTTGCAAATTTTATCAAAAACCAAAACTTGTATTTTATCAAACTTTGGTTTTTCAATACATGAGTAGGAAAGTCAAAATAAGTTTGTCTAGGAAGTTTAAGCATGTATGTATATATAGAATACATCTACTATACATAAAACCAAGTAAACTTATTTTGATCAATCTATTCATGAAAATCAATATCCAAAACATAAAACTTGTGTGTGTTGTGCACTTGAGCATATCAACTATTCTTATCTTTACAATGGATCTAAACAAACTCTAAACTAGGATACCTAAGTCTTCTTGATGATCTTCATCTTCAAGTAGACTCGATCCAAAACTCCGTGATCCACGAGCTAGCTGTATGTTGGATGATCTTGATGCTCGGGCCCTGGTATCATCATGAAAAGCTTCTAAACTCCTTTGTTGAAGCTAATCACCAACTAATATCTTGTGTAATGATCTGAAACTAAAATCACAAGATTATTAGTAAACATAACTACATGAGTTAATCATCATCAAAACTAGAGTGGAAGGCCTTCGGGCCAACAATCTCCCCCTTTTTGATGATGACAAAACTCATAGAGTTATATATGCATGGATTAAAGTTAAGCTTCAAAGAAGCTCCCCCTTAACTCATGCATATGAATAAACATTAAATATATGCAATGAATGTACATAAACATGTATGCATCAACATGCATAAAACACATAAACATGCATATAAAAACATGCATAAACACAAATTATTCTCCCCCTTTTTGTCAATCATCAACAAAGGGGTAAACAATCAAAACAAAACAAAATCTTCTCCCCTTTTTAATACAAAGAAACAACAAAGGAGATGTTCTCACCCTTTATGTCTAAAACAAAAATAATGTCAATAAGGGGTATAATCAAACATGATATCAATTGAAAAACACAAATCTTACCAATTGAAAGTAAAAACAACATCTTGATACCAATTGATAAGTAAACAAATAACCTACCAATTGAAAGTAAACCATTTTGATATCAAATGAAAGTATTATTCTTTTTAAATATATGATATCAAATAAACATCAAATTTTCAATCATAAAGTGTGGGAGTGGGAATCAAATACCAATTGAAAGATAAAATACGAGTTTTCTCCCCCTTTATGAAATACCAACTAAAACTATGATAAGGCTTGTATATAGATACCAATTGAAAACTAGTCAATTGAAACATGAATAAAACTCAAGCTTATCACAACTAAAACATATATGTATGAAAAAAAAATGTGTACCAATCAACATAGATGATACCAATAGAAAGCATACATACACAACAAAGATATGAGTATACAAAAATGTCAATATTGATATCAATTGAAAGAATTCAATGATACCAATTGAAACAACAATAAGATCAATTGTATCTCATATAACCTATCCTCCCAATCATGTTCAAGAAAATGATTTTCACTATAAAGCATACATGAGCATGATCTCCCATCCATCCGCCCATGGAAGGTGGGGTTTTCAAGAATAGGTTTATTAAGATAAAAAAAAAATTGTTTGAAAACTCTACCAAAGCAAAGAACACCGCAACTAGTTAAATGAGAAAACTTGTTAACTAGTACGGAATCCTTCAAGCAAGGAATAAAACAAGATTATTTTTCATGAAATATGAAATCCACATGATATCAAACACTCAAGTCAATGAAGCATATATATGACTCATTAAAACAAAACATGAGTAAACAATAAAGATGAGTGTACAAACAAGATGTGAAGATCATAATCATGAAAGATGGACATTTAAGCTCAATATTCCTTAAAACATGAAAATCATCAAAACTCAATTTCTTCAAGGTATATGTATGTCCTACACAAACTAAAGTATACATACATATCCAAAACACAACGAGTCCACAAAGATATATGCATGAAGGCACGTGGCTCAAAGCATATACATGTATATCTAATAGTTTAGACAAGATGGACATATACATGAAGTTAAACATAAACATGAAAACATAAAAATGGGAATACAAGTAAAATGGATGAATCATCAAAACTAGACTATACTAGCACATCTAATGGGTTCAAATAAGCAATCAAGCCCAAACATATATAGATTTATTTGTGACCCACTATATGCACAAGTATAAATTCTAGTCTTAATGAAAACTAACACTTAAACATATATTCAACACATGAAGCATCAAAAGAGACAAAAATCATCATGATAAATTTTAAACATGATTATTATGTAAATACTCATGATATTAGAGCTATGATAAACATGATAGCTAAACATATACGAGAACACAAAAAATAATGGTCCATATTAATATGGGTGTCTCAAAATGCTATACATACATGTCAATGATCTAATAAACATGGCATTATCATGATAATCAATAAACAACAAAACATGCTAATAATGAATAAAATGAAAAGCATGTAAACATAAACAAGGAGTAAGAGACCGTTACCAAAACCTAGAAGGCAACTCTCCATGTCTCCAAAACAAGGTGGTCCTCCCACCAAATATCCCTTGAGAGTGATGCATCCAAATTGTTTCCTTTAAGCACGGAACGCATCCACTCCAAGGTACGGCTACTCTCATTTCATGTGAGAGCCCACACCTACATCAAAAACAAAAGGGGTGGTCTTTGGTACCCATATCTTATTGGGTCCATGGGGGTTAGTCCCTTCTCTAACCCAAACAAATTTATTTGCTAAAGTCAATTCATGTATACGATCAAAACAAAATTTAGCAAGGTGGCCCTTACGTCCACTATGTGTACAAGTGTACACATGAGCATACATGTGATGGGTGTGTCCGTGAGGAGCATGTGTATGCCGTGTATGGTGTGCATGAATAGATGGAACTTGTTTCTTTCGAAACAAGGATTCCAAACATGTATGGCTCAAAACACATTGGCTCAAAGTGGAGCCCAAACAATCAACACTTTTCTTCAAAACATTTATATCATTTTTAACACTTGAAGATAAAGTGGAGCATGCAAGGGGTGATCTAGGTGTAACTACCCTAGCATGGCAAACATGAGAATCTAAATCATTTTTCAAAGATATTATTTTTATTTAAAACTAAATCTAATTCTTTTGAAATAAAAGCAATTTCATTTTTCAAAGAATCATTTTCTTTTAAAATAAAATCTATTTTTGAAGATAAAAAACTCATTTTCTTCAACACATCATCACAATTATTTTTAAATTTTAAAATTTCATTTTCTTTTAGTGTAAGATTAAGTTGAGATTTCAATGAATTCCTTTCATTAGCAATCTCAACCTTCTCTTGCGAAATCAACTCATGTTTGAAAACAAATCCTCTTTTTCTTTATTTAACTTACAAGTTTTCTTTTCAAAACTTTATATTTTTCAAGTAGATTTTCACAAACAATAGATAACTCTTCATTCAAGGCATTGACATCCATAATATCATGATCATCAAATGAAGAGCTAGCACTATCTAGTTGAGTATCTGAGTATACCTCAAGGGAGTCATTCCTTTGGACCATATAGCATTGTTGTGGCTCGGATTCATCTCCACTAGATTCTTCCTCCGGTTGGATTGGCAATTGAAGCTTGGAGGTGGTGGTGGTTGTCAACTTGTTCCACACTACAAAAGCGGAATCAAGGTTAGAAACATGCATAAGATAATCTTTGTTTAGCGTGCTTCTAATGGCCTCAAGGGCTTGTGCATTGGCCCCTATATGATTGCGGTTACCAAGATAGCATTTCTTGGTAGCGGCAAGAAAAACATGCAAGCCTAGGGTCTTCAAGTATATGGACATCCTATATTTTCACACGTCAATGTTGGAAACATCAAACATGGGAGGGCTATCCATGAGTGCAAACTAAATGTGTGCAAACAAATATATATGCAAAATGCAAACTAGATTTGCAAGCCAAGATCTCACTCCTAGGTGGTTAAACCTAAGTATCAGGAGCGTAGGCTCTGATACCAATTGAAAGTACACCTAGAGGGGGGTGAATAATTTGAAAAACACCTAGAGGGGGGGTGAATAGGTGTAAGTGCTAATCTAGAAGTAAATGCAATACTATGTGCGCTAAATGCGGAAGCTAATGCAAATCTTGCAACACACTTAGTACAATCAACAAGTGTAGCCGAATTCCCGTGAAGGGCTCTGGACTAACTCCTATTGATTCCCCTTGAATGGGTTGAGGTGCTATGTGAAGCTCTTGTTGATTAGGTACAAGTGAGGCACACACACAATCAAGCCAAGCATATAAGAATGAATAGCAATATGAAATAATGCAAGGCAATATGAATTATGCTCAACACACGCAAATATGATATGATATGAAGTATGATGCTTTGCACAAATATAAAGAGAGAGTTTAGAGACAAGTGGATCAAACGCAAAGTCCAAGATATGTTTCGAGGTTCGAGCACCTTGCTCTACATCCCCGCCTACACCACCGTGTAGGATTTCCAATCCACTATCTCCCACCGAGGGAACCTCTACCGAAGAGGATTTGTTACAACACTTAGGAGTACCAAACTCCTCTCTCAAACAACCACCTCACAACCGAGGGGTAGGCCCGTAGCCAAATACAACAACCAATCCACCTCACTCTAGAGGGATACAAACATCAACCAACTCCACCTCACCAAGAGGGAGCAAACACCAATCTCCACCTCTACCTAAGAGGGAGCAAACCAACAACCCAATTACACAACCTCAACCTCTACCAAAGAGGGAGCAACCAAGAAATCAAGAGTTTACAATAGGTGGTCTCTTTCAACCACAAACCTCTTTCCTTTTTCTTTTTCCACAAAAACAAGATCCTAATAGATTAGGATAGTATGATAGCTCAAGTGTGGAAAACTAGGTGTTTGGAAAACAAGCAACAAAGAAAAACACTTGGGAAAATTCTTGCAAAAGATATAGAATGAAAACCAAGATAAATCTCCCAAAATATTCTTTTCTTTGATTTTTTCAAAAAACCTAAAACAATAAAGATTGAAAGATTAAAGCCCCAAACACTTTTGAAAACTTGTTTTAAACACTCTAGAAATCAGAAATTTTTCTCCTTAAAAAACTTGGCCAAAATCCCAAAGAGTTGGGGTTTATATAGGCCAAACCAGAAACTAGCCGTTAGAGCTGAGCTGGCAGCTCTGACAGGCAGCGGTCGACCGGCCCGGTCGACCGCCACGGTCAGAATTATGACCGTTGGGCAACTGCGGTCGACCGGCCCGGTCGACCCAAACAAACAGAGAGCTCTGCTCTCATCCCGGTCGACCGTCTTTGTGTCTGCCCAGACGTGCACATCTGTGCACGTCGGTCGACCCGACGGGTCGACCGGCTCTTGGTACGGTCGACGTCCGGGTCGACCGACCAGCCTGTCAGCACAAAACAAAATCAGAAAATTTGGGAAAAATATTTTCTACCATAAAAATTGTTTTATCATTTTACTTTGATAAACAAACTTGTGATAAAAATTTCAAGACATATATCAACATATTCAAATCATTTTTGTGTCTTGCAAATTTTATCAAAAACAAAAACTTATATTTTTATCAAACTAGACTTTTCCAAAACATGAATAGGATAGTCAAAATAGGTTTGTCTAGCAAGTTTAAAACATATATGTATATCTAGAACATATCTAATATACATAGAAATAAAGTAAACTTGTTTTGATCTACTATTCATGAAAACCAAAATCCAAATCATGAAACGTGTGTGTATGTGCACTTGAGCATATCAACTATACTAAGCTTTACAAATGGATCTAAAACACACTATCTAAATTAGGATACCTAAGTCTTCTTGATGATCTTTATCTTCAAGTAGACTTGCTCCAAAACTCCATCCATGGGCTAGGCAATGTGTGATCTTGAATCTTGAGCTCTGGAATCACTTGTGAAAGCTTCCAAACACCTTGTTGAAGCTAATCACCAACTAATATCTTGGTTAATGATCTGAAACTTAAACAACACAAGATTATTAGTAAACATAACTACATGAGTTAATCATCATCAAAACTAGGGTGGAAGGCCTTTGGGCCAACAATCTCCCCTTTTTGATGATGACAAAACTCATGGAGTTATATATGCATGGATTAAAGTTAAGCTTCAAAGAAGCTCCCCCTTAACTCATGCATAGCCAAATAAACATAATAATAATAATATGCAATGAAGGCACTTAAAACATGAATGCATAAATATGCATAAACAATAAAGGTTCTAGATACCAATGAAATATTCAAAGCAAAGCATGCTCTAGATACCAATTAACAAATAAACATTTTCTAGATGCTCTAGATACCAATTAACATACATTAAACTATATTAAACTTAATATATGCAAAAACATAACTATGCATATATAAATCTCAAACAAACTCAAAATCTTTCTCCCCCTTTTTGTCAATCATCAACAAAGGGGTAAACAAGCAAAACAATAAATAAAATGAGGGGTAAAAATCTTTCATCCCCTTTTTGTCAATCAAAA
This sequence comes from Agave tequilana, assembly GCA_038442645.1. Taxonomy (NCBI): domain Eukaryota; kingdom Viridiplantae; phylum Streptophyta; class Magnoliopsida; order Asparagales; family Asparagaceae; genus Agave; species Agave tequilana. The sequence continues at coordinate 92,188 of JAVJIF010001786.1, read as the reverse complement.
CAATACAAACAATGTTCTCCCCCTTTTTGTCTAAAACAAAAACAAAGTCAATAAGGGGTGACTACATACATGATATCAATTGAAAATATGTCAATGAAGCATCTTGATACCAAATGAAAATAAACAAAGATTAATAAATGTTATATGCTATATACATTCATGAAGAGGAAGAGGCTAAGTTAGCTTCCCTACACATATGCATTACATGAAAGAGGGATGTTAAGCCCTAATTCACATAACACACATTATGTAATGAATAAGAGGAGATGTGAAGCTCCCCCTACACACGTGTACCACATAAGAAAGAGATGTTAAGCTCTTCAATACACAATACACTCAACATGAATCTATATGAAGAGATGTTAAGCTCTTCTTGCATATAGGCAATACAAATCAAATTTTTGAATTTTACTTTAAACTAAATTTTTAGATACCAATTTAAAACACAAGACATCTTGATATCAATTGAAAAGATTTTACATAGAAACATTGATACCAATTGTAAAAATTGTTCATTTTAAACATATGATACCAAATTCGAATTTTCAATCATAAAGTATGGGAGTACAAATACCAATTGAAAGACAAAATCAAAATTTCTCCCCCTTTATGAAATACAAACTAAAATAATGCATAGTCTTGATACCAATTTAAAAGTAATCAATTTAAACAAAATTGAAACTCAAGCACTAGCATAAACACAAACATATATATGTATGAAAAATAGATACCAATAGAAATTGATATACTTGGAATTTAAAGCATACATACATACAAAACATATATGAGTATACAAGAAGATCAAAATGATACCAATTAAAAGAGTTCAATGATACCAATTGACATAACAATAAGTTCAAGTGTATACATCATATTACCAATCCACCCATCTCATGCATAAGTTTAAAAGGATTTTCAATATAAACAATACAAGGCATGGACTCCCATCTAACCTCCCGTCAATGGTAGGAGTTTTCAAAAATAGATTTGAAAATAAGCTTAGTTTGAAAAATTCTACCAAGATGAAGAATACCGTAGCTAGTTAAATGGAAAGTTTGGTTAACTAGTACGAAATCCTTCAAGTAAGGAATAAAACAAAATAATTTTCATAAAACACATGTAAATCACATAGTACTTGAAAACACTCAATATTCAATAAAGTTCATACATGCTCATGAAAAACATACTCATGAGAAATATTTTTAAAGATGATGAGTGTACAAGAAATGTGTGACATGGCATTATGAAATTTCCAATTAAGCTCAATTATACCTTAAACATGAAAGCATGAAAAATCATCTAAACTATTCAATCTTCAAGGCATATGTATGTCTAATACAAACTAGAGTATACATACATATCCAAAACTCAACGAGTCCACAAAATATATGCATTAAGGCACGTGGCTCAAAAGGATAAACATGTATATCTAATAGTTTGGACAAGATAGACATATACATGAAGTTTAAACATAAATACGAAATCAAGAAAAACTAAATCTTCATCAAGACAAATTTCATTTCAAGGTATATGTATGAATTGTCAACACAATAAGTATACATACATATCCCTAAACACAATTGAGTCCATATATAGATTTGCATGAAAGGCAAATGACTCAAGGGGTATACATGTATATCTTAAAGTTTGGCAATACAAACATATACATGAAGTGAAACACACAATCATAAAACAAATTCAAAATTGAGAATACAAGTTAAAATGTGTGAATCATCAAAACTAGACTATACTAGCACATCTAATGGGTTCAAATAAGCAATCAAGCCCAAACGTATATAGATTTATTTGTGGCCCACTATATGCACAAGTATATAACTAGTCTTAATGAAAACTAACACTTAAACAAATATTCAAGACATGAAGCATCAAAACACAATATAAAAATCATCATGATAAAACTAAAACATGATTACTATGTAAATTCACATGTATTAGATTCATGATGTACATTATAACTTAAACAAAAAGTGAGAACACTAAGTATGATTCAAATAAGCATGTGTGTCTCAAATACTATAAATGTATGTCAAGGTTCTAATAAACATGGAATGAACATACTAATCCATAGACATCAAAAACATGCTATAAACAATGAAATGGAAAGCATGTAACATAATAAATGGGAGTAAAGGATTGTTACCAAAGCCAAAGAAGCAACTTTCCTTGTCTCCAAAACATGGTGGTCCTTTCCACCAAACCTTCCCTTGAAAGTGATGCATCCAATTGATTACCTTTAAGTCCGAAACGCATCCACTCCAAGGTATCATCACTCTCACGTCATGTGAGAGCCCACACCTACATCAAAAATAATAGGAGGGTGGTCTTTGTACCCACATCTTGTTGGGTCCATGGGGGTTAGTCTCATTTCTAACCCAAACAAAATTCTTTGCTAAATTTGGAGTATGTAATCTATCGTAGCAAAATTTAGCAAGGTGGCCCTTACGTCCACAATGTGTACAAGTGTACACATGAGCATACTTGTGATGGTGTCCGTGAGGAGCATGTGTATGCCGTGGAGGGTGTGCATGCATAAAAGTTGAACTTGTTTCTTTCGAACCAAGGATTCCAAGTGAGTGTGGTTCATGGCACATTGGCTCATAGTGGAGCCCAAACAATCAACCTTCTTCTTAAGCATGGATATATCATTATCAATTAAAGAAGAGGTGGCACATGCAATAGGTGAAGTGTGTGATACTACCCTAGCATGGCAAACATGTGCATCAATCTTATTTTGCAAAACAATATTCTTATCTAAACAAACATTCAACTCATTTGAAATAGAAATAATTTTATTTTTCAAATCAACATTCTCTTTTAAAACAAAATCAACTTTTGAAGACAAATTTTCATTTTTCTTCAAAAGAGTTTCACAATCATTTTTAGATTTTAAAAATTCATTTTCTTTAAGTGCAAGTTCCAATTGAGATCTCAATGAATCCCTTTCATTATAGACCTCAACCTTCTCTTGCAAAATATTGTTAAGTCTAGCATGCAAACTCTTATTTTCTTGTTCAATTCCTAGACTTTTCTTTTCAACAAGTTATATTTTTCAATCAATTTTTCACACACAATAGAAAGTTCTTCATTCAAGGCATGGGCATCAATGTGATCATTTGAAGAACTAGCATCATCATCACTATCTAATGGAGTTTCCGAGTGTACCTCAAGGGAGTCATTCCTTGGACCATGAAGCATTGTGAATCGGATTCTCCACTAGATTCCTCCGTTGATTTGGCACTTGAAGCTTGGAGGCGGTGGTTGTTGTCAACTTGTTCCACACTACAAAAGCGGAATCAAGGTTAGAAACACTCATAAGATAATCTTTAGATAAAGTGCTTCTAATGGCCTCTAGGGCTTGTGCATTTGCCCCTATATGATTGCTATCACTAAGGAAGGATTCCTTGGTAATGGCAAGGTAAACTTTATGACCTAGGGTTTGTAAATAAACGGTCATCCTAATCTTCCAAACATGAATGTTGGAAGGGTCAAACATAGGTGGGGTCATGAAGGCCATGGTAAACTATATGTGTGCAAACAAGCAAATGCAAACAATAGATTAGCAAGCAAATGGATCTCACTCCTAGGATGTTAAGCCTAATATCAGGAGCACTAGCTCTGATACCAATTGAAAAACACCTAGAGGGGGGGTGAATAGGTGTAAGTGCTAATCTAGAATTAAATGCAATACTATGTGCGCTAAATGCGGAAGCTAATGCAAATCTTGCAACCACTTAGTACAATCAACAAGTGTAGCCGAATTCCCCGTGAAGGGCTCTGGACTAACTCCTCTTGATTCCCCTTGAATGGGTTGAGGTGCTATGTGAAGCTCTTGTTGATTAGGTACAAGTGAGGCACACACACAATCAAGCCAAGCATATAAGAACGAATAGCAATATGAAATAATGCAAGGCAATATGAATTATGCTCAACACACGCAATATGATATGATATAAAGTATGATGCTTTGCACAAATGTAAAGAGAGAGAGTTTAGAGACAAGTGGATCAAACGCAAAGTCTAAGATATGTTTCGAGGTTCGAGCACCTTGCTCTACATCCCCGCCTACACCACCGTGTAGGATTTTCAATCCACTATCTCCCACCGAGGGAACCTCTACCGAAGAGGATTTGTTACAACACTTAGGAGTACCAAACTCCTCTCTCAAACAACCACCTCACAACCGAGGGGTAGGCCCGTAGCCAAATACAACAACCAATCCACCTCACTCTAGAGGGATACAAACCATCAACCAACTCCACCTCACCAAGAGGGAGCAAACACCAATCTCCACCTCTACCTAAGAGGGAGCAAACCAACAACCCAATTACATAACCTCAACCTCTACCAAAGAGGGAGCAACCAAGAAATCAAGGGTTTACAATAGGTGGTCTCTTTCAACCACAAACCTCTTTCCTTTTTCTTTTTCCACAAAAACAAGATCCTAATAGATTAAGATAGTATGATAGCTCAAGTGTGGAAAACTAGGTGTTTGAAAAACAAGCAACAAAGAAAAACACTTGGGAAAATTCTTGCAAAAGATATAGAATGAAAACCAAGAAAAATCTCCCAAAATATTATTTTCTTTGATTTTTCTAAAAAACCTAAAACAATAAAGATTGAAAGATTAAAGCCCCAAACACTTTTGAAAACTTGTTTTAAACACTCTAGAAACCAGAAATTTTTCTCCTTAAAAAACTTGGCCAAAATCCCAAAGAGTTGGGGTTTATATAGGCCAAACCAGAAACTAGCCGTCAGAGCTGAGCTGGCAGCTCTGACAGGCAGCGGTCGACCGGCCGGTCGACCGCCAACGGTCAGAATTATGACCGTTGGGCAACTGCTGTCGACCGGCCCGGTCGACCCAAACAAACAGAGAGCTCTGCTCTCATCCCGGTCGACCGGCCCGGTCGACCGTCTTTGTGTCTGCCCAGACGTGCACATCTGTGCACGTCGGTCGACCCGACGGGTCGACCGGCTCTTGGTACGGTCGACCGTCCGGGTCGACCGACCAGCCTGTCAGCACAAAACAAAATCAGAAAATTTGGAAAAAATATTTTCTAAAAATCTTTTATCTCTTTTAAAAATACCATAAAATTGTTTTATCATTTTACTTTGATAAACAAACTTGTGATAAAAATGTCAAGACATATATCAACATATTCAAATCATTTTTGTGTCTTGCAAATTTTATCAAAAACAAAAACTTGTATTTTTATCAAACTAGACTTTTCCAAAACATGAATAGGATAGTCAAAATAAGTTTGTCTAGCAAGTTTAAAACATATATGTATATCTAGAACATATCTATATACATAGAAATAAAGTAAACTTGTTTTGATCTACTATTCATGAAAACCAAAATCCAAATCATGAAACGTGTGTGTATGTGCACTTGAGCATATCAACTATACTAAGCTTTACAAATGGATCTAAAACACACTATCTAAACTAGGATACCTAAGTCTTCTTGATGATCTTCATCTTCAAGTAGACTTGCTCCAAAACTCCATCCATGGGCTAGGCAATGTGTGATCTTGAAGCTTGAGCCCTGGAATCACTTGTGAAAGCTTCCAAACACCTTGTTGAAGCTAATCACCAACTAATATCTTGGTTAATGATCTGAAACTTAAACAACACAAGATTATTAGTAAACATAACTACATGAGTTAATCATCATCAAAATTAGGGTGGAAGGCCTTTGGGCCAACATAATTGTAGTGCTAATCTAATGAGCTAACAGCGAAAATTAAAAACTAAATAGCAACACACTTAATACAACCGACAAGTGTAGCCGAATTCCCCGTGAAGGGCTCTGGACTAACTCCTCTTGATTCCCCTAGATAAGGGTTGAGGTGCTATATGAAGCTCTTGTGGTTAAGTATAAGTGAGGCACACAAACAACCAAGCATATAAGGATGATAAGCAATATGAAATAATGTAAGGCACAACTCAAGCAAATAGATATGTATGAAATGAATGATGCTTTGCACAAAATAAAAGAGAGAGAGTTAGTGAGTCAATGGATCAAACGCTAACAAGATATGTTTCGAGGTTCGAGCCCCTAACTCTACATCCCCGCCTTCACCACCGTGAAGGATTTCCAATCCACTATCTCCCACCGAGGGAACATCCACCGAGGAGGATTTGTTACAACACAAGAAGTACCGAACTCCTCTCTCAAACACCACCTCACAACCGAGGGGCAGGCTCGTAGCCAAACAACAACCAATCCACCTCACACTTGAGGGATACAAACTAACTCCAACTCCACCTCACCAAGAGGGAGTAAACCACAATCTTAACCTCTCCCAAAGAGGGAGCAAACCACAATCCTCAACCTCTACCAAAGAGGGAGCAACCCAATCAAAGCAAGGGTTTTTACAAACAAGTGGTTACAAAGACCACAAACTCTCTTTTTCCACAAAAACAAAGATCCTAATAGATTAGGATAGAAGATATAGCTCAAGTGGATATCAAGGTGTTTTGAAAATCAAGTAACAAAGAAAAACTATTTGGGAAATCTCTTGTAGATGATAGAAATGAAAATCCAAAACAATATCCTAAAAACCTAGTTTTCTTTGATTTTCCAAAACCCTTGAAAAACAATAAAGATGAAATCTTTAAGCTCTAAAACACTTTGAAAACTAATTTTTAAAACCGGAAAGTAGGAAAAATTTTTCTTGTCAAAAGTCTTGTCAAAATCCCCAGAAATGGGGTATTTATAGGCCTCTCCAAAATATAACAGTTTGGCTATTTTCTGACAGCCAGACAGCTGGCGGTCGACCGGCAACGGTCATAAATATGACCGTTGGAGCAACCCGGTCGACCGCAGATTTACAGAGAGCAAACCTCTCTGTCCGGTCGACCGCCCGGTCGACCGGCCTAGTCCACTGGCCAGACGTGCACGGTCTTGTGCACGTCGGTCGACTGGCTCTGGAATACGGTCGACCGGCCCGGTCGACCGCCAGAACCTGGCAGCCAATTTTCTGGGTCAGAAAATCATGTTAAAAATATTTCTAATAAATCCAATAAAACTTCTAAAATTCCATAAAGATATTTTTATCATTTTATATGAATAAATCAACTTGTGATAAAAATTTCAAGACTAATATCAAACATACTGAATCATTTTTGTGTCTTGCAAATTTTATCAAAAACCAAAACTTGTATTTTATCAAACTTTGGTTTTTCAATACATGAGTAGGAAAGTCAAAATAAGTTTGTCTAGGAAGTTTAAGCATGTATGTATATATAGAATACATCTACTATACATAAACCAAGTAAACTTGTTTTGATCAATCTATTCATGAAAACTAATATCCAAAACATAAAACTTGTGTGTGTTGTGCACTTGAGCATATCAACTATTCTTATCTTTACAATGGATCTAAACAAACTCTAAACTAGGATACCTAAGTCTTCTTGATGATCTTCATCTTCAAGTAGACTCGATCCAAAACTCCGTGATCCACGAGCTAGCTGTATGTTGGATGATCTTGATGCTCGGGCCCTGGAATCATCATGAAAAGCTTCTAAACTCCTTTGTTGAAGCTAATCACCAACTAATATCTTGTGTAATGATCTGAAACTAAAATCACAAGATTATTAGTAAACATAACTACATGAGTTAATCATCATCAAAACTAGAGTGGAAGGCCTTCGGGCCAACAATACACGCAAGCACGCAAGCTTGCCGAGGCTGCACCTCTACACCGAGCTCCCATAAGAACTCGAAACAGCACAAACCTGCAAGTTCGCCTTCTCAAATACAAGATTGAACACATTCGTGCTTTCAACACTTTGATCACCTAAAAACACTCCCACAAAAACTCTCTTATCGGATAGATATGGCAATGGAAAGCTCAAGTATGTGTGAGAAAAAATAGGATAGAGATGTGAAAAACTCAAGAAATCTCTTTTGAAAATCACTCTTGAAAACTCTCCTTTTGATATGGAAGTATTTGCTCTAAAACAAGTGGATAAAACCTCCTAGAGACATAGGAAAAACTAGCTTGAAAACTCACTTCAAATCTTGTTAAAAATAGCCCAAGGGAACCCCATTTTATAAGCTCCCAAAAACTAGCCGTTGCAAGCCAAATCAGCAGCTGACGCTGCTGTCGGTAGACCGGCCGGTCGACCGGCCAACGGTCAGATTTCTGACCATTGCAGCCTGCCGGTCGACCGCCCGGTCAACCGATCCACGGCTTTGACCTATCGGTCGACCGCCCGGTCGACCGAGGCCAGATTCAGAGAGCAGAGCTCTCTGGCCGATCGACCGCCCGGTCGACCGGCACACTAGCCAAATGGCCGTGCACGTTTCATGCACATCGGTCAATCGGTCTGGTCGACTGACTTCTACCTCGGTCGGTCGTCCGGTCGACCAGCAGAAGGCCAGGTCAGACATTTTAGAGATTAAAACTTGGTTTTATATTTTCTTATAAAAAACCCATAAAATCACTAAAAATCTACAAAAATGAGTTGTTTGAAATACTTTGAAGTACAAATATGTGTGATCAAAATTCAACACATTTATAAAATATTTTGAACCATTTTTGTAATGTAGAATTTTAGCCTTAAACAAAAACCATATTTTTCAAAAACAATCTCCAAATTGAAAAATGATTTTTTCAAAACTTCTCCAAATACAAAAAACAAGATATTATAAACACTTTTGAAGCTTAGTGTGTATGAATATGATCCACTACACATATGAGATGAAATATCTATGTTTTTGACAATAAGCTCTAAAATAAGTTTTGATAAATCCAAAACGATATTTTTCTAAACACAAAACTATCTTATGAAAACACATATAAATTTTGTGTGTGTGTAAATAAACTTGAGCAATCCATTAACTAATCTATCGCTTACATTTTATCTAAACAAATCTTAACACTTACAAAACATGACACAAGTCTTCTTGAAAATCTTCTCTTGAAAATCTTCTTCTCTTTCTTGACTTGATCCAAACCTTGATCCAATGAGCTAGACTTCTCTTGTGTACTTGATGCAATCTTGATGCGCGAGCTCTTGAATAACACGTGCTAGCTCCAAAACTTGACTTCGAATCCTTTATTGAAGCTAAACACTACTAAGATCTTGATCAAATATCTGAGACTAAATAGCACAAGATCATTAGTACTATACTACATGAGTTAATCATCATCAAAACTAGAGCGATAGGCCTTTGGGCCAACAGATTATACCTTGAAACCTAAAAAAAATCCCTTTGAAATCAATAGATCTGGAGGCTGAAGAGAGATCCAACAAATTTTTAAGGTTTGATTTTGGAATAGAAGAGTTTAGGGAAGATTAGAGTGAGAAGAACTGATGGAAAATAGTGAGGAAGAGGAGAGAGTGATGGTAGAGGAAGAGAGAGTGAGAGAAATTGGGTATTTAGGGTTTTTAAAAATGGGTTATCCACATCCAGACCTGATCCTCGGTCGACTGCCTGGTCGACTGGGGCTAACCGAGAGAAATCTCGGTTATAGCGGTCGACCAGCTTCAGGCCAATTTTTTTTTTAAAACCAGACTACTTCGGTCGACCGGTCTTATGCCAAGTCAATTCGGTCGACCGGGTGGTCGACCGAGATAGCCCAAAAACAGTTTTAAAAGGAAGGATTTTAGGGCTTTTAAAACATAGTTTAACTTGTATATTTTTGCACAGAAAACATAAAAATAGTACCAAAAATCTTATAGGCATGAATAATGCATGAAACAAATTTTTTATATTATTATATTAACATTATATTTTTCAATACTTAACTCATAAATTAAGCTATTAAAACAAGATATTGAAGCCGAATACCCTTTACGGGTTCTGAACTTCTCCTCGTCATTCTCTATAAAGAGTTGAGGCGCGCAATTGCTATCTTGACTTATTACTTAAATATGGTTTAAATACAATACCCAAACACAAGATAGATATATTGACATATATATACATATATAACCAAAGATATCTATCAACCAAGTGAGTAAGGGAAAACACTCTATACATGGGCAAGCAAATCATGGGCTAGTAAAGAATAAAATCAAAGTGAATAAACTAGCTCAATTATAAGCAAAATACAAAAAAAATAAGAATAGGCATGTCTACACAACTAAAGCATATTAAAACAAAAAGAAAACTAGCTAATCCTATACATACATAGATTCTACTAGAAATCAAATTTTCAAGTGGAGAAGTTACCAAATACAATCTCCAAAATAGGTGCCTCTTGATAGCGATGCAATGAGACGGTTGATCCGTTGAGCTTCGACGCATCCACTACCAAGGCACCATCTCCCCTTATGTCTTGGAAGAGGACGACACACCTGCATCAATCAAGTTTGGTGAGTTCTTTGTACCCAAATCTTTTTGGGTCCTATAGGATTAGTACTTTCTCGAATCCAAACATTTTTATTAAGCATATTTAACTTAGCATCACAAACTTTTGCTAAATGGCTTTTGCGGCCGCAATGTGCACATGTGTACATTTTGTCGTAGATGAAAGCATGCTTATGTTGATGTGTGTGTGTGTGTGTGTGCATGTTTTTCATGGTGAGTGTTAGATGAATAAGATGTATGTTTCCTTTGAGTTTTTCCCTTTGGAAACATAGATGTAAATTTGTTCATATCAGCACACTTTTTCAAGTGGTATCCAAAACATCAATACATTTTTGGATATCCAAAATTCATTTTTGTTAAAAGTAATATTTGAGCTTTTACCCTTATAAACAAGTTTATATTTATCAAAATCCTTTTTCATTTTCTCAAAAGAAATGGATGTCAGTTTTTTTATTAAAAATAATTTCTAGCTTACTCTTTAGAAATCATTTTCCTTTTTTAATTTTTTTATTTGTACAAGAGACATTTCATATCTATTTTGTAATTCTTCAAAAAATTATGCTAGTTCATCCATAGTTAAGTCATTATCTTCTAAGGAGTTTTCGAGATTTACCTTGGAAGCTTCTTCACTGTTTGTCATGAAGCAAATGTGTGCGGCGTCAATCTCCTCTTCGGACTCCGTCTCCGAATCATTCCAAGTGACTACCATCACCTTCTTTTTCTTATGCACGTTCTTGGAGGTAGTGGCTTGAAGTGAGGGGCAATCCGCAATTAGATGACCCGTCTTCTTGCAATGAAAGCAAGGACCCGTCTCCTCCTTCTTTTCAAATCTTTCTTGATGTGTCTTCTTTGAAAGTTTCTTTGTCTTCCTTTCTTGTAAAACATTTTGGCCACTTTTCTAATAAGCATGGCAAAATCCTCATCATCATCTTCCAGCGATTCTTCTTCATCAAAGGATGATGGGGCAGCCTTGAAAGCTGTCGCTTTCTTCTTTGGGTCTCCCTTTCTTCTCTCACCATCATTTCCATCTCATGGGTTTTTAGATTTTCAATGAAGCCGGAGAAGTCCATCTCCTCTCTATCGTTGAGCTCCTTGAGGGTTGTTTCCTTGACTTCCCAAGCTTTGGAAAGAGCTCTAATGACCTTCCGGATCTTTTGGTCATTGTCAACAGTGTCACCTAAAGAAGATAAACCATTAGTGATCTTGGTGAACCGAGTGAGCATCTCATCTATACTTTCATTTTCAAGCATATGAAAATTCTCATATTGAGAATGGAGCAAGTCAACTTTAGATCTCTTAACTTGCGACGTTCACTCATGAGTAATGATAAGATCATTCCAAACCTTATAAGCAGATTTGCAATTAATTACACGAGAAAGACCATCATCATTTCATGCTTATGTAAGTGCATATTGGGTTTTAGCATTGCCTCATAGTCCTTAGCGGTTGCTTCAGACCTTATATCGTCATCACCGTAAGCTTCAACAAATTCGTTGGTAATGGCCTTGGCAACTCTAACTCCTAGAGACTTAAGGAATAGGTTTATTTTGACCTTCCAAATGGGAAGTGCAACTCATCAAATTTGGGTGGGGACTTGATGCTAGAGAAGTCGTGCGATGCCATGAAAACAAGTATAAGCAAACAAATAACAAATGCAATAAATGAATATATCCAAATGAAAGGGTCTCCCTAAAGTCGTTAAACCAAAACTAGGGTTAGGCTCTGATACTAATTAAAAATCACCTAGAGAGGGGTGAATAGGTGATGGTTATAGTAAATGACAAATAATGCAGAATTAAAAATCATTTGCTAGCAACCTGATAAATATCAATCACAACATCACAACTTAAGAAATACTTGCCAATGAGTAAACAATGTTAGAGTGCAAGTAATTAAGAGAGAGTAGAGTAAGAGAGAAAGAGTAAGCAATCGCAAGCACAATGATTTATTTCGAGGTTCGAGTCATTGGTCTACATCCCCGCCTTCAACACTATGAAGGATTTTCACTATGACCGATCTCACTAGATCGTCAACCGTGTATAAGTTCTCACTAGAACTCAATAGACTTACTAGTCCTCTCTTGCAGTGCCGCAACACCAACGTGGAGCTCACTAGCTCACTTGAGGCCGCAACCTCTACAACTTCTCAATAAAGAAAAATGGTGATCAGCGCTTGATCACAAATGGCTCACAAGCACAATCCTATAACCAAGATGAGGAAGTGAAACTCTTTAGGATTGTATAGTGAAAATAGCTTGTAGAGATGTAGAGGGAGGACTCAAGCTAAAAACAAAACTTTGGAAGTTTGACTCAAAAAAAATCTTTTATGAAAAAGCTAAAACTTGTAAAAACTTGATCTAAGCTTTAGAAATCTTGTTATTGAGTTATACCATAGTCCCACTATTTATAGGGGATGAAAACATGATTAGAAAATTCAAAAGAGCCGTTGGGAAAAGACCCAGAAAAAGACAAAACAGAATATAGCCGTTGGGAAAAATCACAGCAGAAAATTCTTCTGCTGGTCGACTGCCAACGGTCAGATTTTCGACCGTTGTTCCCAATCAGAGAGTTAAACTCTCTGTCGGTCGACCAGGCCAGTCGATCAGACCCAATCGAGAGCAAAGCTCTTGCAGTCGGTCGATCGCCTGGTTGACCGAACACACATGCACTTTGGTGCACGTCGGTTGACCGCTCAGTCGACCGACAACGCAATTTTGCTCTGCCAATGGTCGACCGCCCAGTCGACCGACAAATGGCCAAAGTCAAGTTATGAAAATCTTTTTGAAATCATTCTTATTCCGATAAAATAACTTTTGATCTTTAAAGCAAAATAGAGTTTTAGGGACTTAAAGAACCAGTGTGTGATCATGAATCAACACACAATAAAGTTAGAACCATATTTTGTTAAAATTCTTTTCTAAATCGAAAAACCCAATTTTTTCCGAAACTTATTTTTTCGAAACTCGATTTTGAAAATGATAAAGAGTATAATTATGAACTCTTGTAAAAAACACAAAGGAGTATGAAATATTTGTGTGTGTTGATCCCAAAAGCTATCAACGTATATCACTTTGGTTTAAACAAATGACTATAAATTCTATCCAAAATACAAAATGTGAAATACAAGTCTTGATATAGTCTTCTCTAGTATGCTTAATCCTTGAGCTCTTCTATTATGCCTAGGCTCTGAGATTTATATCTTCTTGGCTTTCAAATGTGTGAGTCTTGTGATGGAGCCAAAATGCACACAAATAGTTAACCTGAAACTTATTAAACAAAATTGTTAAAAACATAACTACATATGTTTTGTTATCATTAAAACTAGGCTAATGGCCTTTGGGCCAACTAAATAGCCGTTGGGGTCCAGAACAGGTCAGAAATGACCGGTTGGTCAACCGTACGGTCAACCGCCAACAGTCAGATTTCTGACCGTTGGGGTTGTCGGTCGATCGCCAGGTCGACCGCCCCCAAGGAAAATTGCCTTGTCGGTCGACCGCCCGGACGACGGGCCTACCTGAGAATTGAGTAGTGCCAGTCGGTCGACCGCACGATCGCCTGACTACATGGGCTGGCCCTTGTGCACATCTTGTGCACATCAGTCAACTGACCGTCGACCGAGCCCTATTTTGGTCGACTGGTCAGTCAACCGCCAGTGGGCACAGAACTGGGTTTTAGGTTTTGAAAAGTTGGCTTTTAAATACCAATAAAATCCTATAAAATCCACAAAAATAAGTTCATGTAAATATTTGAAGTATAAATATGTGTGATCAAAATTCAACACATATTCTAAACTATTTGAACTATTTTTGAGGTATATGAATTAAGCTTTAAAGTAAAATTTGTATTTTCCAATTGAAATGAAAAATTGTTTTCTCCAAAACTTGTATAGATACAAAAACATGATATTTAAACACTTTTGAAGCATAGTGTGTATGGATAGAATCCAATACACATATAAAAGATATATCTATGTTTTTAACATTAAATCTAAAAATAAGTTTTATTAAAAATAAAACTTGAGCCATGAACTAGAATCATAAAAATAAGTTTTGAGACAATATGAAACATCAATGTATATGGATGAAATCCAGTATACGCATAGACCATGTAAACTTGTTTTTATTCTATCTATTCACGAAAACAATAAGATATTCTTGAAAATTCAAAACGGTAAATCGAAACCAGAACTTTTGAACTTGTATGTGTGTATACTTGAGCATATCAAAAATAACTATCCTTACATAAGATCTAAAACAATAAATTCAAAACAAACCTAGATGCAAGTCTTCTCTTAGATCTTCATCTCCAAGACGACTCGATCCAAACTTGATCCGAATGAGCTTGACTCATTTGAGTGCTAGATGCGATTTTGATGCACGAGCTCTTGAATCAACACGTGTTAGCTCCAAACTGGCTTTGAATTCTTTGTTGAAGTTAAGCACCTACTAAGATCTTGATCAATAACTGAAATTATATAAACACAAGATCATTAGTAACTTAACTTCATAAGTTAGTCATCATCAAAACTAAGGTGAAAGGCCTCTGGGTTAACAATCTCCCCCTTTTTGATGATGACAAAACTTATAAGGCTATATATGCATCGATTGAGGATAGGCTTCATAGAAGCTCCCTTTTAACTAATGCATAAACAAAAAACACAAAGATGCACAATAGAATCAATAAACACATGATATTTGCATAAACATATAATCAAACATGCATATATAAACCCAAATTCTTCTAACCCTTTTTGTCACTCATCAATAAAGGGGTGAAGAATAACAAATAACATCAATAAAAATATATTTTAAACAAAATTTTGATATCAATAAAAACTATCAATTGAAAGAAAAACAATTGAAAGTGAAACCATCTTTTTACCAGTTGAAATGAAATAAATTTTTTTACCAATTGATACCAATAGAAGGACATGTTACAAATTGAAAGTAAAAACAAATATTTTTTTAGGTAAATACTAAAATCAGTTTGCAATATAGATACCAAATTGAGAATAATACCAATTGAAGATTATTGATACCAATATTAAAAATATTAGTATATACCAAAACAAAATATTTTTCATCATAATAAGTGGGAGTAAGATACCAATTGAAAATAAAACTAATTAAAAGGTAAAACAAGAATTTTTCTCTCTCTTTATGAAATACCAGTAAAAATAATACATAGGCTTGTAAAGATACTAATTATTATTTAGAATTAAATCATACTTAGCATAAAATCAATTTGTGCTATAAAGAGTATGTATGAACAATTTTAACTTAGCACAAGAAAATATATATGTATGTATGATTAGGGCAATATAATATCAATTGATATATGATGCATATATATATAGAAAACATGAGTATATAAGAATCAATTTTCATTAAATCATGTATATCTCATAACTTCCTCTCTTTCATGCACATGTTTGAAAGATATTCAATAAGGGTAAACAAGGTATGGTCGCCCATCCAACCGCCCTTTAAAAGTAGGGGCTTTCAAAATAAGATTTGAAGATCATTTTAGCATAATTTGAAAAACACTGCCAATAGAAGAATAACGAAACTAGCTTTATGATAATTTTGAAAACTAGTACGAAATCCTTCAAGTAAGGAATAAAACATAAATGTATCCATGAAATATGAAAATTACACGAGTATTGACACCCAAAAAGCACTAAAGCACATATATGCTTATGAGACAATTATATGAGTAAACATAAAGGTAAGTGTACAATAATCATGTAAATGACATATTCATGAAAATAAATAATAAAGCTCAAAACAAAAACTCAAATCAAATTCTTTTCCACAAAAATATGATATATCATATAAACATGCAAGAATCTTCAAAACTAGGACATACAATATACAATTAAACAACAAATGGGTACATAATAGAAATAGATCATGTATAACATGTAACTCAAAAATTTTACATGTATAACAAAAGTTTTAACAAATTTACACATCAATGTGATATAGACATAAAAGCATACAAAACATGAATAAAGAATAGGCATGTAAAATTATTGAAAACATGAATACTATGTTCAAAAGTACATCCATAGCAAGGCAACCAATCAACTCATCTATAAGCACAAAATAACATAGGATAAAGTCTAGGTCACTACACTAGCATATAAGCATTTAAATATTTTAAAGAGGAGAAAGAAATAGTTACCAAAATCAATGTATCTAATTCATTTCTTCAAAACATGAGGTGATCCTCCTACCATATTTTCTTGATAGTGATGCATCAATTGGGTATGTCCATCAAGCTCCAAGTGCATCCACCACCAAGGCACTAATCCTGTCACGTTTTGTGAGAGCCCACATCTACATCAAACACAAGAGGTGGAGATTTTGGTACCCATATTTTCTTTTTGGGTCCATGAGGTTAGTATTATAAGGAACCCAAACATTTTTATTAGAAAAATTAAAATGATTTATTCTATTAAAATAAATTTTGGAAGATGACCTTTTCGACTACAATATGTACATGTGTACACATTAGCATACATATGTGTGGTGTGAGTGTGATCATGGTGTGAATGTGTATGCCATGGGGCATGTGCATGAGTGTGTGAAACTTATTTCTTACGAAACAAAGATTCTAATCTAGAGTGGTTAAATGCACATTGGCTCAAAGTGGAGCCCAAATAATCAATGTCCTTCTTCAAAATGCATATATCATTATCAATTTTGGAAGAAGCGACATGAGACACAAAATCCTTTATTTTTAAAATTCTTTTCCTTTTCTTCAAACCATTTTTCTTTTTCAAAGAGTCATTTTCTTTCAAAATAATCTCCTTTGCTTTTTCAATCAAAATAACTTGGTTTTTCAAAACTTCATTTTCTTTTGAAACAATTTCAGATTTATTTTTAAAAGAATCTTTTTCTTTTAAAACCAAATCATTTTCAGTTTTAAACTTTTGTTTTTTAAGTTTAACAATTCATATTTTTTTAGAAGTTGTTGACAAAACATAACAAGATCATCATATGGCATGTCAACATTTTCATTAACCTCAGATTCAGAATTTACCTCAAGGGGGTCATCCCCTTGGACCATGTAACACAAGTTAGAAGCATCACTTCCTACATCCGAGTTACTTCCCATGTAGTATTGCTTTTATTCATCAAAGGAGACAATAATGTTCCATACTGCAAAAGTCGAATCAAAGTTAGAAATCCTAGATAAATATTCATCATTTAGGGTTGACTTTAAAGCATGAAGGGATTTTGCATTAGCCTCTAGATGTTTGCCATTTATAAAATAAGAATCTTTAATAGTGGTAAAACATATATGAATACCTAGGGCTTTTAGGTAAATGAACATTTTAACTTTTCAAGTTTGGAGGTTAAGAATGTCAAATATATGAGGTGTCATGAAATTTATGTGTGTGTACAAATATTGTGATTAGCTAAATCAGGATCTTTAACTCAAGGTTGTTAGACCCAAATCAAGAGCACAAAGTTCTGATACCAATTGTAAGTACACCTAGAGGGAGGTGATAGGTGTACAAGCTTATGTAGGACAAATGATGCAGAATTAAAACTTAACTGCTAACACACTATGTGTAACCAAGAGTGAGCCTGAATTCCCCGTGAAGGGCTCTGGAACTACTCTTTTAGATTCCTTTAAATTAAGAGTTGAGGTGCTTTAAAAGCTCTCTTGGTTTAACACAAGTGTGGGCACACAAACTATATCAAGCATATATATGAATGAGTATGAACAATGTATAGCAATGCAAGATATAAGAGAGAGTTGAAAAATAGAAGATCAAACTCAAACATGAGGATATGTTTCGAGGTTCGAGCCACTGCTCTATGTCCCCGTCTTCACATAGAAGGATTTCTATTATGTCCACACAGGACCTTTCACAAAGGGACCTCCACTGAAGAATTACAACTCAACACCGGGAGTGTACAAATTTTCTCTTAAACACAAACCTCTACACAAGAGGTATGCACTAAGCCAATGCAAAGAATAAATCTTAGTGATCCAACGATCACAAACTCTCTCTTGGTGATTTTGAAAGATCACAAATAATTTTTCTCACAAAAATAAGATCCTATAGATAGGTATAGGATTGATAGCTCAAGTGTGAGAAATCAAAGTGTTTTGGAAAAGAAACAACAAAGAAAACACTTAAGAAAAACTTCTAGATAGATATGAAAATGAAGAACAAAACTAATTTTCCAAATCTAGTTTTTCTTTGATTTTTTAAAAAATTTGAAAACAAATAAAGATAGAGAATTTTGACACAAAAACCCTTTTGAAAACTTTGTTAAAAACACTTGAGAAGGTGTGAAAAATTGCTTTTGGAAATCTTCGTTAAAACTGGCCTCAAAGGACTCATATTTATAGGGTCTGAAAATACAGCCGTTGGGGTTCAGAATAGGTCATAAATGACCTGTCAATTGATCCTCGGTCGACCGCTAATGTTCGAATTTTTGACCGTTAGGGTTGTCGATCGACCTCCCGATCGACCGACCCAAAGGCAAATTGCCTTCTCGGTCGACCGTCCAGTCGACCGGGCCTACCCGAGAGTTGGGTAGTGCCAGTCGGTCGATCACACCTGCCACATGTGCTGGCCCTTGTGCACATCTTGTGCACATCAGTCGATCGACCGGTCGACCGAGCCCTGATTCGGTCGACCGGTCAGTCGACCGCCAGTGGGCACAAAACTGGGTTTTAGGTTTAGAAAAGTTGGCTTTTAAATACCCATAAAATCCAATAAAATTCTATAAAATTCAAAAAAAATAAGTTCATGTAAATATTTGAAGTACAAATATGTGTGATCAAAATTCAACACATATTACAAACTATTTGAACTATTTTTGAGTTATAAAAATTAAGCTTTAAATCGAAAACTGTATTTTCCAAACTTAAAATTTTGAAATAAAAAATCGTATTCTCCAAAACTTGTATAGATACAAAAACATGATATTTAAACACTTTTGTAGCATAGTGTGTATGAATGGAATTCAATACACATATAAAAGATATATCTATGTTTTTGACATTAAATCCAAAAATAAGTTTTGTTAAAAACAAAACTTGAAACCATGAATTAGAATCATCAAAATAAGTTTTTAGACAATCTGAAACATCAATGTATATAAATGAAATTCAATATACACATAGACCATGTAAACTTATTTTGATTCTAACTATTCATGAAAACGATAAGTTATATTTTTGAAAATCCAAAACAGTTAAACTAAAACCAAAACTTTTGAACTTGCGTGTGTATACTTGAGCATATCAAAACTAACTATCTTTACACAAGATTTAAAGCAATAAACTTCTAAACAAACAAAGATGCAAGTCTTCTCTTCGATCTTTATCTTCAAGACGACTTGATCCAAACTTGATCCAAATAAGCTTGACTCCTTTTGAGTGCTAGATGCGATCTTGACGCGCAAGCTCTTGAATCAACACGTGTTAGCTCCTGACTTTGAATCGTTTGTTGAAACTAAGCACCTACTAAGATCTTGATCAATAACAGAAGACTATATAAATACAAGATCATTAGTAACTTAACTTCATAAGTTAATCATCATTAAAACTAAGGGGAAAGGCCTCTGGGCCAACAGATGATTGAAGTGTGTATTTTTTGTGGAGTTCCTTAGTGGAGAGAGTGGAAATCCTTCACGCGGTGAAGGCAGAAACGTAGAGCTTGGTACTCGAATCTCGAAACATATCTTTGTGTTCACGTTTGACATCTCTCAACTCTACTCTTCTTATATCTTGTATTGATCTTATTACTTACACATATATGCTTGATATTATGCTTACACTTGTTTCAATTCTAGAGAGCTAAGCACCTCAACTCTTATAAAAGAGGAATCTTGCGGAGAAGTTCTAGAGCCCTTATTAGGCATTCGGCTTCACTTTTTGAAAATCACTTGTGTTAGTATAAAAGTTTTAAATTACGCATTTGATTAGCACTTCATCTATTCACCCTCCTCTAGGTGAAATTTCAATTGGTATCAGAGCAAGTGCTCCTGATATTCGGTTTAACCACTGAGGAGTGATCTTTTTATTGCTAATCACATTCTTGATTTTCACATACTTATGAATTTTCTTGCTCCACCTATGTTTGATGTTTCTAACATTCAAACTTGAAAATTTAAAATGAGTGCTTATGTTAAAACTCTTGGCATAAATGTTTATCTTGCTACTCCAAAAGAGTTAAATCTTGAAAATAGAAAATATTTTGATGCCAATGCATAAGTCATGATTGCATTTAAGCAAACCCTTAACAATGATTATTTTTCTAGGTTTTTAATTGTGTTTCAGCTTTTGCAGTGTGAAACTCGTTAATCTCTCTTGATCAAATGCCAAATGATATGAAGAGAGAACTAAGTGAAGATGATTCTGACCAAGCATGCTTCATGGTTCAAGAGAATGACTCTTTTGAGATAAATTCGGAATCCAATCTTGATAATAGTGCAAATGTGTCTAATGAAGATGCAAATATGCTTAATGAAGAGCTTGCCATATTTTGTGAGGATTTGCTTGAAAAATATAAATTGTTAAAAATAAGAGTTTAAGATTGAAGAAAAAAATGAATTTTTATCTTCCAAACTTGATTGTGTTTTAAAAGAGAAAGAAAAAATTTCAAAGAAAAATAATTCTTTATCTTCAAAACTTGATCTTGTTTTAAAAGAGAGATTTGATTTCAAAGAAAAGGATTCTTTGAAAATCAAACTTAATTTTTTTCTAATAAAAATGAGCTTTGAAAAAGAAAATTATTTTAATTTCAAAAGAAAAGGACTCTTTGAAAAATGATTTGGTTCAAAAAAAGATTTCTCTTTACAAACAAATTTTTTTTATTTCTCATGCTCATGCGGTTTCTTCTTTGATTGTTGAAAATGAGATTTTTGAAATAAAGAAAGACATTGATTACTTTGAGCCAATGTGCTTTTGATCATAGTAGGTTGAAATCTATGTTTCATAAGAAACATGTTCCACATATGCATGCATACCCTCCACGGTATACACCATATGCACACTGTGCTCACTCCAATATGTTTGCTAGAGTGCACAATAGTACACATTACGGCCATAAAGACCATTTGACACAATTTTGCTATGATATAAATATTTCTAATGCTAATGTTTGGGTTCAAAAGAATACTAACCCTCAAAGGACCCAAAAATATTTGGGTACCAAAATCTACATTGATTGTTCTTGATGTAAGTATGGGCTCTAACAATACGTGAGAGGATTGGTGCATTGGTGGTGGAACAATCGAAGCTTGATATCCATGGATGCATCACTATCAGGGAGTCTAGGTTAATGAACCACCTTGTTTTGAGAAAATAGAGACTAGTCTTGTTAACTATCTCTATCATCCATTTTATGTTTTTACGCATACTTGATTTGCAGTTTTGATTATATATTTAAATGCAAACTTTGATAGAACTTGTGATATACATGTATGGCTTTTGAGATACACTCTTGTTTTGTGCCTAACATGATTCATACTCTTTGTGTGCTCATTTATTTTTTTAGCTATATATGTATATTCTAGTTTTGATGATTCTTACATTTAATCATGTATTTATCTTTTATAAATGCTTATGTTTTGAGCATTATTGTTTTTTATCTTTTTGAATATGATTATTACATGATTATTGTGCATTCACCTTCTTTTTACTCATGATTTTATATTCATGAGCTTGCATGTGCTATATAGATTTTAAGTGACAGTTCTTGAGTAATTAGCATGTTTCATGAGATATATAATATTGTTTCATATTTGAAGAATATTGAACTAGTTTTCAAAACTATTTTAAATTAGTTATTTATTCTTCACTTGGTAATATTTTCAATTTATATTCAACTATTTTCAAATCATTATTTTTGAAAATATCTACCTATAGTGGGAGGATGGTTGGTGATCATGCCTTGTATATTATTAAATGACTATTCCTTGACATGTAAATGTAAATTGATGATTTCAATGAGTTATATACATGATACTTATGATATTTGATTTTTACATACTCATTCTTCTTTATTTATATATGTATGTTTTAAATTATGTATGATATCTTAATTGGTATGCACACATATTTATGATTGGTTGTGCATATTTAACAATGTTCATACATGTTTTTATAGCATAATTTGTTTCATGCCAAGCTTATGTTCATTTTAAATTGGTATCAAAAATGGGTATTAATTTCAATTGGTATCATCATTTCTAAAACTTATTCATTGGTTTTGTAGTTGTTTCAAAAAGAGAGAGAAATTCTATAATTTAAATTTAAACTGGTATCTTATTCCCATCCTTTTTGAGAAAAATATTTTCTTTTAGCAAATGTTCATATTTTCAATTGGTATCAATTATTACATTTGGTATCAACATTTCAAGTTATTTTTATATTTGGTATCCATGTTTATCCATTTGATTTCAACTAATTTTTTTTTGGTATCATGCTAAAAATTCAATTAACATCCTTTACATGATTTTCAATTAACTTTCATTGGTATTCGTGTATTCAAGTTGATGTATATATGTTTATTTTAAATTATTTTGTTAAAATTTTCAATCGGTTTGTACGCTTATATGCAAGGGAAGTTAACTTAACGCCTCCTCTATATGTAAATTTATGTTGAGTATAGTGTATAAAAAAGAGATTGGCCTCTCTCCTCTATATGTATATCGTACACATGTGTAGGGAGAGCTTAATATCTCTATCTATACATTATATATTATACTTATGTGGGTTAGGATTTAGTCATCCCTTCTTCATGTAATGCATGCATACAGAGGGAGTTAACTTAACGCTCTCCTTTTCATAGACTTATATCACATATACATTTACCTTGTTTTCATTACTCCTTTGTTAATGAATTGACAAAAAAAGGGAGAGAAATTTAGAGTTTATATATGCATGTGATTATATGTTTTTGCATATATGTGCTTATATTCATGATTTATTTGGTATCTATGAGGTTAAATTAAATATCTATATGTTTTATACTATGCATGAGTTTAGGAAAGCTTTTACAAAGCTTATCTTTAATCCGTGCATATATAACTCCATGAGTTTTGTCATCATAAAAAAGAGGGAGATTGTTGGCCCAAATGCCTATAACTCTAGTTTTGATGATGATTAATTCATGTAGTTATAGTACTAATGATCTTGTGTTTATTAAATTTCAGATATTCAATTAAGATCTTAGTTGGTGTTTAGCTTCTTCAAGCTAACACGTATGAATTCAAGAGCTCAAACATAAAGATCATATCAAGAACTCAAGGAGGAGTCTAACTTGATGGAATCAAGTTTGGTCAAGCCTACATGGAGAAGAACAACTTCAAGAAGACTGTGTATAGTGTTTGTAAGTGTTTATAAGATATGTATAGAATATATTAGTTTTGATTTCTCAATCTTATACACACTTAGTTTTCTACTTTTTTGTTCCGTTTTCAGTTTCATGAATAGATTTCATGAAAAATAAGTTTATATTATTTTATATGTGTATTGGATTTCATCCATATATATTGGTGCTTCTATTGTGCTTAAGAAACTTATTTTGATTAGTTGGTTTCATGAGTTTAAAGTTTCATTTTTACAAAAAGTTATTTTTTGTGAAATATATCGTCTAAAATAAGTTTGTATCATTTTATATGTGTATTGAATTCAATTCATATACATTGGACATCAATTGAGTTCAATAACTTGTTTTTGTATTTATACAAGTTTTTGAAAAAAACTAGATTTTTCAATTTAAAGTTTAGTTTTAGAGAAATAATTTTTATGTTTTTAAAATGGTATTTAACATCTTAAAAATAATATGTGTTGATTCTTGATCACACATATTTGTACTTTGATATATTTACATGAACTTATTTTCTAGAATTTATTGAGATTTATTGGGATTTAATTGGATTTAAAAAGTACATTTAAAAACACAAATTATAGTTTGTTGGGCTGGGCTGAGTCGACCGCCCGATCGACTGGATGTGCCCGTCAATCGATCGATCCACTATAGAGAGACTTATGCTCTCTGTTTGTTTCAGTCGACTAAGTGATCGACCGTCAGGGAGCTTTGCTCCCTGGATGTTGTGTGCGGCCGACCGACCAGTCGACCGACAAACCCCAACGGTCATAATTTTTGACTGTTGGCGGTCGACCGCCTGGTTGACCGACAGGCCTATCTGGCCTGTGTTTGTTGGCCCAGAGGCCTTCCACTCTAGTTTTGATGATGATTAACTCATGTAGTTATGTGTACTAATAATCTTGTGATGTTTAGTTTCAGATCATTAACCAAGATATTAGTTGGTGATTACGCTTCAACAAGATGGTTTGGAAGCCTTCACATGGTGATTCCAGAGCCCGAGCATCAAGATCATATTTAGCACTCGTTGGAGTCTAGCTCGGTGGATCACAGAGTTTTGGATCGAGTCGGCTTGGAGACGGCGCTCTACAAGAAGACATCGGTACCTAGTTTAGTTTTGTGTTTAGATCCATTTGTAAAGATTAGAATAGTATGATATGCTCAAGTTCACAACACACACACGTTTCATGTTTTGGCTTTGGTTTTCGGTTTGATTAGTTTAAACGATCTTGGTTTTCATGAGTAGATAGATTCAAAACAAGTTTACATGGTTTAAAGTATATTAGATTTGTTCTATATACATGCATGCTTCAACTACTTAGACAAACTTATTTTGATATGCCTATTCATGTATTTCAGGTTTTGTGTTTTAACAAAACGTATTTTTGGTATTAAAGTCAAAAACATGGATATGTATATGTTTCTTGTATATTGGACTTATGTCCATATGCAACATGCTTCAATGTGTTTAAGTATCATGTTTTTGTATTTAAATGAGTTTTGAAAAAATCGGATTTTCTTTTGAAAAATTCAAGTTTGGAAAAATACAGGTTCTGGTTTTTGATAAAATTTGTAAGATATAAAAATAGTTCAAAATGTTTGATTTTTGTGTTGTAATTTTTATCACATGTTTATATATCAATGTAAAATGAGAAAACTATTTTGTGGATTTTTAGAGGTTTTATGGGAATTTATTGGATAATAAAAACCTTAGTTTTTCAGCCCAGAATTGCTGCTGCCAGGCTAGGTCGGTCGACCGCACGGTCGACCGGACCAGGAGTCGGTCGACCGTAGTGGTCGACCGACGTGCACAAAGACGTGCACGCTGGCTGCCCTTTAAGACGGTTGACCGCACGGTCGACCGACTGAGAGCAATCCACTCTCGGGTTGCTCCCAGTCGACCGGGCGGTCGACCGGACAGAGAGCCGTTGCTCTCTGTTTCTGGGGCCGGTCGACGGGCGGTCGACTGGTAGCTGCCAGCGGTCAAGAATCGACCGTTGGCCGGTCGACTGACCGGTCGACCGGTAGTTCATTTCTGGCATGTTTAGCTGCCAACGACTATATTTTTAAAGGGGCTATTGATTGGTCGCTAATGTTGCATATTTAATATCATATTTCCATACTTATTTTAGAATAAAAGCCTGTATTGTCCTAATTAATTGCTTAATTTATTTGCAGGCCCATTCTTTAAGGAGATGAAGAGAAATGAGCCCAAAGCCCACCAAAATTCTGAATTAAATCAGAATTAATTCACACTCAGTAAATCAAGGCAAAATCAAGAAGTTGAAAACTGGTTGAGAAGAATCCTCTCAGAATCGATCGGTTGAAGCAAAGATCAAGCAAGTTTGATTCAGATTCTGACTGGATACATTTTAGTATTCGAATCATAACTTTTGCTACAGAAACTCAATTCTAATGATTCAAGATGATCCAGAAAACAGACTGATAGAGCTACAACTCTTATGTTGATCATTATTTCTAATTCTGTCAGTTGTTAAGTGATATTCAGCAATCAACACGCCAATAAACTGCAGATCAGAACTGAATATCCACCTCTACCCTCTCCATTTCTCCTATAAATACCTGCACTCAAAGGCAAAAGGGAGGATGATGCAGAGATAGGACTTAGCCAAGCTTTTCATTTCTAGGTTTAGGTTTTTAGCCTTTCTTTTTATGTAATTTTAGTTTTCATTTATGTAATTCAGAGGAGATCGACTTTCATCGAAGAACAAGACTGAAGCTTGAGCTGGAGTGACACCGGTGTAAGACTTATTTCTTTTCTTTGATTGTAATGAAATCGAATCGATGTTCTTTTTGTGTTTGTACTTCTTTTTAGTCTTCTCCTTCTTCTTCTTTTCTATTTTACTTTTCTTTTTCGTACAATCGTCTTCCAAGTGAGTCTAAAAGCATCGAAAGAGCCTTGCCATTGCGAGTGCCACTGATAGCTCATGACGATGGAATAGAGTCTCTCTCTGTATCATTTCATTCTTGAAGTAGTCTTGATGATGTAATGTGGACGAAGACCAATACTCAAATCTTATGGGCTATGCACTGAATGCCTCCACTTCAAGGTAAAATCGTCGCTGAAGACTCAAGGTAAGCTTTTGACGAAAAGAAGGTAAGCAATTGTTTTTATTTCTTTTCTTTCATTTCTGTAAATTAAAACACAATACCTCTTCTAAATCATCCTTTTCACCTCCTTGTCGCTTTCTTTCGCCGTTTTCTGATTTTTCCACCCTCTTCATCTTTCATATTCTTCTAACTTTAACTATAACTTTCTTTTTCTTTTTCTTAACTTTAAAACAGAGAAGAACTTTCGCTTATATTCATAACGATTTCAATAAAAACTGTAAAGCTTCCATCGCAAACCCTCCTTGTGGATCACGACCCGCATAGCCACTTACTATAGCGGAAGAATTGAGCACTTGCACATCTCCTTTCTTAAATTCTATAATCTCGTATTTTTTGTGCAGGTTTAGCATCAATCAAATTTTGGCGCCGTTGCCGGGGAGGGTAACATGTTTTTTATTGAAATCTGAATTTTTTTTGAAAATTTTTTAGAACTAAACGAATTTTCTTCTCTGTTGCAGGTTACAGGGCAAGCAAAGTAGGAAAATAAGTTTGCAGTGACATACAAGTGGTATTGGGCCTCTGCTCTAGAAAGCAGAGACCCATTGCCCTCTGCATTGCCGTGTTTCCACGGCAAAAGCCGCGGATCCGCGGCAATAAAGAGTTGACTACTAACAGGTTTTTGCAGGGCTTCTAGCTTTGCAAATTCTAGTTTGCTGCAATTATTTATTTCTTATATGCCATCACAAAAACCTGCTAATAATCAACAGTAAAAAGTTTGTTGCAAAAGTTAAAAATTGACTAGACGTTTGCATTTTAGGCACGCGTATTCTCAATTCATTTACTTTTACTGTTGAAGAGTGCTGGAGCAAGGTATGTATGCATAGCATATAGTTTAGGAAACATTCTTGGGTGATTTTGCTTTTGAATGCTACTTTCCTATATCTTGCACACTTACACGAATCAATTCTAAGGGCACTAACCCATAACAAGATAAGGTGGGGATTTAATCACCCTTCCTTAGCCCAAAAATCAGATTCCAAGCACTCACTAACCCAAGCCTAACTAAAATTGAGTAGACGTTGGCCCTAGGGACATCTCAGACTCAATTAGGAGATTATCCTAAGGGGGAAAAATGTTGGAATCTAACTCCTGCAAAATCAGTGTCTAGGAAAGGGATTGAGGGCCGAAAGCCCGAAGGTTGGTGGTTATTTAATTAAGGAACGTCTTTGACGGAAAACCTCCCACCAACCTTACCCTGACCTGGCTGATTAGCTTGTGGTTAAAGTCTACATTAGACCTCCCGTGGACAGTCTAACCAGTTAGGAGTCGTCTAGGTCCTAAGTCTACCCTAACCTAGGCTAGAATTTTTTTCTTTTTGTTTGTTTATTTGTTTATTTTTCTTTGTTTGTATTCTATTGTGTGATATGGACTATAATAATAATTTTTTCAACTATAATAATAATCCATATTACACATCAAACTCTTTTTCGGATATTACCAACCCGGCATATCATGACTTTAACAAACCTAGTGTGCCAGATTGGTCTTATCCGAATCAATATGACCCATACCCCCCATCTAATAACTATAATTTTCATAATGATTTCAACTCTTCACCGAGTCAGTGGGGATTCACCTCCCCCGAGCATAATTATCAACCAACTTGTCCTCCTTCTCCACCTAGTCCACAATATTTTCAAGAGTCATACTCAGTTCCACCAGTCCAAAATAGAAAACCATCAATTTTGGAACGGAGTATGCGTGAGTCCAAACAACAATCACAAAATCTGATGGACTCACAATTTCATTATCACTTCCAAAACAACTCTTCATCTTTTCAACAAGACAATGAACCCATCAATTATGAAAAGATGCTAGAAGCCATGACTCATGCTCAAAATGCTAGAAATCGTGACATAGATATGATGGTCGAATCTCTACGTTCCCACCGTCCTGATGTCACTTACCATTCTGTTAGAGCAGAAGAGTCATGTAATTTTGGAAATCAAGATTCCATTTCAGCACTACCATGTGAACTTACCCAAACTCCAAATGATATTGATAGTTTGGCTAGTTTTCCTTTTCCTGAAATAGAACTTGAAAATGATTATGATCCTGAACCCCAACTTAGTGATTCAATTCTATTTCCTGATTCGATTATGACTCCGGTATCTTCACCTGACTTTAATCTTTTCCCAGAGTCAATATTGGATCCTGTACCAATTCATAAAGAAATTGAATCACCCATCTTTGAGGATCATGTTGAACTTGACCAACTTTACAATTTTGAAAATCCCATGGATAAATTGGCAAGTTCTCCAATTTTTGATATTGAACTCAATGAGATATGTGACCTAGATTCTCACATATGTGATCCAGTTCAACTTTTTGAATCAATATTGACTCCTATTTTATTACCAAACTTGAATAATATTCTAGAGTCAGTTTTGATTCCCCCACCTATCATTCCTGAACTGGAATCACCCATATTAGGTCACATCCCATTGTTGGAAAATACATGTGGACTGGAGTTTCAATTTCTTGACTTGGACCCAATTTCTGAACCTATTTCGACTCCTGAACCTTTACTTGACTTAAGTCACCCTCCTGAGTCGGTATTAGTTCCTGTCCTTCCTGAGTCCAAGTCAACTGTTCTATCATTTCATACTCCATTCTGGGACGAGGTGGTTGACAAATTTGACTCCGAAATCAATTATGGAATTTGGAAATTAGATGGGGTTAAATTTTTAATAAAAATTCTTAATGGATTTATCTTTTTAGTGGGTCATAATAAAGATAGTGCTGGTGGGTTCCTTCGAGACCCAAGAAAAGTTGATTGGGCCATGTTTCGTGGACCAATCAGACCACCACCGGAACCACCACCTTAAGGTAACATTTTCCTTCCCTGCCGTCTTTTTCATGCATCTATGCATTAATTCATACATTGAGGACAATGCATGAGATAGGTGTGGGGGAGGGTCTAACATAACTTTTCTTTTTCTTTAAAAAAATAAAATAAAAAAAATTGACATTTTTCTTTACTTTTAAAAAAACTTTTTGAAAAATAGAAACAATATTTTGACTTATTTTTGTAAGAAATTAAGTTAATTTTAAGGAATAGGAAAATCCAAATTAGGATTTCTTATACTTGGTCAAAATAAGATTATTTGTTTGATTTTTAGGGTTAGGAAGATAATTTGTCAAAGTAATTTAGTCTTGATCTTTACCTTGATGAAATATGCATACTTCATACACTTACACACTTAGGGTTCAAAAACAAAGATTTTTATGCCTTATAAAAAATATATATATATATATATAAAAATAAATAAGTCTAATTATTGATTAGCTAGGTGCTTTGGCCTAAGCAAGCCTTAGTATTTATGCGAAAGATAATTAGATAAGTTTGAAAAAAAAAATGAATAAGTCTAATTATTGATTAGCTAGGTGCTTTGGCCTAAGCAAGCCTTAGTATTTATACGAAAGATGATTAGATCATCTGATTAAGCTGGGTATCTGTGCCTAATAAAGCATGAGTATTCACGCCTAAAAGAGGTTCATATAATAAAATCCTTAGTTTTGTGGCCTTGTCTGCTCGAGTCCTTAAGTCCTAGGGGTGTCTTCTCACCTGGTGCCCTAAGACCGTTTGGTTTGGGAGTCATCGATTAGAGGCTCGTTACATGGGCAGATTAGAAAGCCTAATAGAACTAAGGAATAATACCACAAAAAAAAAAGTATATATATAAATAAATAAGGCATAAGAGTTAGAGTTAATGAACCCTTAGTCAAAATTTTCACAGTCATAAGGTGCATATGACTTAGGGTAAAGTAATAGACTAGATGAGAAGTACAATTTGACTCCTTACTTTGATTGATAACAAATTTTTGAATAGAGACTAAGTTTAGGAATGAAAGATTCTATTTTCCTATAACTTATAGATTGCTTAGATCTTACAATCATATTTCAAATATTTTTCTCTTTCAAAATGCTTTTCGAAAATACTAACTCTTTATTTCCCTTTCTTTATGGATTTTGTGGGTTCAATCCGCTGAAAACCCTCACGAGACAAAACTCGTCCTCTAGGGGGAACCTAGAGGTTTAACGGCTTGTTGCACATGCTCAGTGCAATCGCGCGACCTGCGAAAGTGGTCTAATAATCCTTAGTATAGTTTAGTTGTTTTGCTCGAGGACGAGCAAAAGATAGGTATGGAGGTGTGATTGGTCGCTAATGTTGCATATTTAATATCATATTTCCATACTTATTTTAGAATAAAAGCCTGTATTGTCCTAATTAATTGCTTAATTTATTTGCAGGCGCATTCTTTAAGGAGATGAAGAGAAATGAGCCCAAAGCCCACCAAAATTCTGAATTAAATCAGAATTAATTCATACTCAGTAAATCAGGGCAAAATCAAGAAGTTGAAAACTGGTTGAGAAGAATCCTCTTAGAATCGATCGGTTGAAGCAAAGATCAAGCAAGTTTGATTCAGATTCTGACTGGATACATTTTAGTATTCGAATCATAACTTTTGCTACAGAATCTCAATTCTGATGATTCAAGATGATCCAGAAAACAGACTGATAGAGCTACAACTCTTATGTTGATTATTATTTCTAATTCTGTCAGTTGTTAAGTGATATTCAGCAATCAACACGCCAACAAACTGCAGATCAGAACTGAATATCCACCTCTACCCTCTCCATTTCTCCTATAAATACCTGCACTCAAAGGCAAAAGGGAGGATGATGCAGAGATAGGACTTAGCCAAGCTTTTCATTTCTAGGTTTAGGTTTTTAGCCTTTCTTTTTATGTAATTTTAGTTTTCATTTATGTAATTCAGAGGAGATCGACTTTCATCGAAGAACAAGACTGAAGCTTGAGCTGGAGTGACACCGGTGTAAGACTTATTTCTTTTCTTTGATTGTAATGAAATCGAATCGATGTTCTTTTTGTGTTTGTACTTCTTTTTAGTCTTCTCCTTCTTCTTCTTTTTTATTTTACTTTTCTTTTTCGTACAATCGTCTTCCAAGTGAGTCTAAAAGCATCGAAAGAGCCTTGCCATTGCGAGTGCCACCGATAGCTCATGACGATGGAATAGAGTCTCTCTCTGTATCATTTCATTCTTGAAGTAGTCTTGATGATGTAATGTGGACGAAGACCAATACTCAAATCTTATGGGCTATGCGCTGAATGCCTCCACTTCAAGGTAAAATCGTCGCTGAAGACTCAAGGTAAGCTTTTGACGAAAAGAAGGTAAGCAATTGTTTTTATTTCTTTTCTTTCATTTCTGTAAATTAAAACACAATACCTCTTCTAAATCATCCTTTTCACCTCCTTGTCGCTTTCTTTCGCCGTTTTTTGATTTTTCCACCCTCTTCATCTTTCATATTCTTCTAACTTTAACTATAACTTTCTTTTTCTTTTTCTTAACTTTAAAAACAGAGAAGAACTTTCGCTTATATTCATAACGATTTCAATAAAAACTGTAAAGCTTCCATCGCAAACCCTCCTTGTGGATCACGACTCGCATAGCCACTTACTATAGCGGAAGAATTGAGCACTTGCACATCTCCTTTCTTAAATTCTATAATCTCGTATTTTTTTTGCAGGTTTAGCATCAATCAGCTATAAATACCTCATTGGTGGACAGTTTTCATCAAAAATTTTTGGGCTAAAATTTCTGAGCTTTCTCTAGTGTTTATACAAGTTTGAAAAGAGTTTCTTTGTGCCAAAAAGATCAATCTTTATTGTTTTTAAAGTGTTTCATTATTTCAAAGAAAAATAGTCTTTTGGGAATTTGTTTTGGTCTATTCATTCTATATCTTTGTGGAGATTTTCCAAGTGATTTTTCTTTGTTTTAAACACTTTGTTTTCCACACTTGAGTTACATTCTATCCTATCTATAGGGTCTTTGTGTTTGTGGGAAAAAGAGATTGTTTGTGGTCTTTTGATCACCAAGTTGTAAACCCTATCTTTGCTTGGCTTTGTGCCTTTCCCTCATTGTGTTGAGGAGGTTGTGCAAGTGGGTTGTATCCCTCAAGTTGTGAGGTGATCTTTGTGTAGCTTTGTGCTTATCCCTCAAGTTGTGAGGTGATTGTTTGTTGGCTTGGTGCTTTGCCTCTAGTGAGAGGTTGTGGTTGTAAAGAGAGGAGTTGGGTACTCCTAGTTATTGTATTGCCCCAAATCCTCGGTGGAGGTTCCCTGTGTGGGAGTCCTTTGTGGACAAGCTAGTGGATTCGAAATCCTTCTGGGTGAAGGCGGGGACGTAGAGCTGGGTGCTCGAACCTCGAAATAAATCTTGTTGTTTGCGCTTGATCCATTGACTCTTACTCTCTCTCTCTGTATTGTGCCTTGCATTATTTCATATTGATCATTCATATTTTTATGCTTGGCTTGGTTGTGTGTGCATCACTTATTAGTTGCATTAAGTGTAATTGCAATTAGTCTTTAAATTCCGCATTTAGTTCATTAGATTAGCATTATCACCTATTCACCCCCCCTCTAGGTGATTTCAATTGGTATCAGAGCCTACACTCCTGATATTTGGTTTAACCATCTAGGAGTGAGATCTTGGTTTGCTAATCTTCATTTGCATTTTCATTTGCACACATATAGTTTGCACTCATGGATAGCCCTCCTATGTTTGATATTTCTAGACTTGATATTTGAAAGGCCAAGATGAGTTGTCATTTGAAAACCCTAGGACATAAAGTTTATCAAGCCACTACTAAAGAATCCTACCCCAATGATAGCAAGCATAAAAAGGCCAATGCACTTACACTTAAGACACTTAGAGCATCTCTTGATAAAGATTTATTACATGTGTTTCCTCATTATGATTCGGCTTTTGCAGTTTGGAGCATTATGACTTCTCCCGAGCTTCCAAAGATTATCGATAGGATGAGGAGATCTAGGAAAGACAAGTCCGACGAGCGTTGCCTCATGGTCCAAGGGAATGACTCCCTTGAGGTACAATCGGAATCTCTACTAGATGATAGCTCTAGTTCCTATTGCTATGGGTGTTTAGAAGTTCAAACCTTAAATGTAGAACTTGCTACAAAGCTTGAAAAGTTTTTGGAAAAACATGAACTTTTGAAAAAGAAGAACTTTGAACTAAAAGAAGAAATGAAGGATTTGTGTTCAAGTTTTGAATTGATTTTGCAAGAGAAGGAAGAGATTGCTAGTGAACGTGACTCACTTAAATGTCAACTAGACCTTGCCCTAAAGGAAAATAATTGCTTGAAAAGTAAAAATGATTGTGATGATGTTTTGAAAAACAATGATGTTTTACTTCAAAATTAGATTTTATTTTAAAAGATAATCATTCTTTGAAAAATGAAATTGATTTCATCACAAAAGAATTAGATTTAGTTTTAAAGAAAAATGAATCTTTAAAAATTGATATAGACTCACATGTTTGCCATGCTAGTGTAGCTCCTTCTTCTAGCACACCTATTGCATGCTCCACTTTATCTTCAAGTATTGAAAATGATATAAATGGTTTGAAGAAAAGTGTTGATTGTTTGGGCTCCACTTTGAGCCATTGTGCCATGAACCATACACGCTTGGAATCCTTGGTTCAAAAGAAACAAGTTCCATTCTTGCATGCACACCATACACGGCATACACATGCTCCTCACGAACACAATCTTAACACTATGTATGGTCATGTGTACACTTGTACACATTGTGGTCGTAAGGGCCACCTTGCTAGATTTTGCTATGATCGTATACATGATGAAAATTTAGCAAATAATTTTGTTTGGGTTAGGAAAGGTACTAACCCCTATGGACCCAAAAGAAAATGGGTACCAAAGACCACCCCTATGGTATTTGATGTAGGTGTGGGCTCTCGCATCACGTGAGAGTGGCGGTGCCTTGAAGTGGATGCGTTCCGTGCTTAAAGAAAACAATTTGGATGCATCACTTTCAAGGGGAGTTTGGTGGGAAGACCACCATGGTTTGGAGAACTAGAGAGGTGCCTTCATCGGTTTTGGTATCAATCTCTAACTCCCGTTTATATTTGCATGCTTTTCATTACATTGATTTATAGCATGTCTTGTTTTAATGTTCATTATCTATAAGCCATGTTTATTAGATTAGCGACATACATGATTAGTATTTGAGACACCCATGTTTAATATGGACCCATATTTTGTTTTCTCTCTATATTTTAGCTATCATATAAATCATGAATCTAATGCACATGTATTTGTCATAATGATCATATGGATGTTTATGATTTTTGTTTTGATGACCTCATGTTTTGATTATTGTGATAATGCCATGATTATTAGACCTTTGACGTGCATGTCTAGCTTTTGAGATCACCCATGTTTATATGGATCATTTGTTGTGCTCTCACCATTTGTTTAGCTATTATGTATATCATAGCTCTAATAGCATGTGGATTTGCATAATGATCGTATTTATGTTTTATCATATTGATTTATCTCCCGTTTTATGCTACATGATTTGATTACTTGTTTAGATGTTAGTTTTCATTAAAACTAGGATATATACTTGAACATATAGTGGCCCACAAATAGATTATTATATGTTTGTGCTTGAACGCTCTTTTGTACCCATTAGATGTGCTAGTATAGTCTAGTTTTGATGATTCATGCATTCTAACTTGTATTCCCCATTTTGGATATGTTTTATGATCTTGTGTTTTCATTTCATGTATATGTCTAGTTTGCCAAACTTTAAGATATACATGTATACCCCTTGAGTCATTTGCTTTTAATGCAAATCTTTATATATGGACTCAATTGTGTTTAGGGATATGTATGTATACTTTTTGTGTTGACAAAACATACATATGCCTTGAAATATAATTTGTTTTATTGAAAAATTTTAGATTTTCATGTTTCATGTTTAAAGGAATTTAAATTTAGCTTAATTGAATATTTTCATGTTGATGTGTTTCACATTACACTTGTACACTCACCTTATTTGATGTTTTCTCATGATTTTGTTTTCATGAGACTATGATTTGGGCTTTATGAATTTTTGAGTGTTTAGTGGCCATGTGATTTACATGTGTTTCATGAAAAACAATTTTATTTTTATTCCTTGCTTGAAGGATTTCGTACTAGTTTTCAACTTTTTCATAACTAGTTCGTGTTCTTCGCTTTGGTAGAGTTTTTCAAACAAACTATATTTTCAAACCTACTTTTTGAAAACCCTACCTTCAACGGGCGGTTGGATGGCGACCATGCCTATGTATGCTTTATATTGAAAATCATTTTAAACATGAGCATGATTGGGTGGTAGGAAATATGAGATATACATTTGTTATTATTGTTGTTTCAATTGGTATCATTGGTTTCTTTCAATTGGTATCAATATTTACATTTCTTATATACTCATATATTCTTTATGTATGTATGCTTATACTTCAAATAGTATCAATTTTGATTGGTATCTAATCTTTCATACATATATATGTTTTATTTGTGCTTATTATATCCCTATATCTTTAAGCACAAATTTTGTTTATGCTAAAAACTTGAGTTTTATTCGTGTTTCAATTGATCGAGTTTTCAATTGATATCTTTAATAACAATGCATAAGCTTATGTCAAATAAAATTTTTGATCATTGTTTTATTTGGTATTTCATAAAGGGGAGAAAACTCGTATTTTATCTTTCAATTGGTATTTGGTTTACCATTGGTTTTATATTCCACTCCCTTGCTTTATGATAGAAAATAATAATTTCATTTTGGTATCATATGTTTAAAAAGAAAAATACTTTCAATCGGTAAAATTGGTATCAAGATGCTTATGTGTTTACTCAATTGGTATCAAGATTTTGTTTATTTTCATTGGCATCTATTGATCTATTTCTTCAATTGGTATCCATGAAAATTTATATTGATTTGTTTGATATCACCCCTTTATTGATTCTTTGTTTCGAACAAAAAGGGGGAGAAGAATGTTTTATTTTTACTTGGACCCCTTTGTTGATGATTGACAAAAAGGGGGAGAAGAATTTGAGTTTGTAGTTTATATGCATGTTTTTATGTTTTTATTAAAGTTCAATTGGTATCAAAAGCATTATTTAAAGAACATATTTATTTTATTTTTGGTATCAAGAGCTTCATTAGTTTTGTTTTGCAAATTGGTATCAAGAGCTTGTTTCGAAAATGTATTTGTTTTATTTAATTGGTTTCAAGAGCATGTTTTAGAAATTTATGTGTTTTATGCATGTTGATGCATACATGTTTATGAATTTTCATTGAATATATTTATTGTTTTTGTTATGCATGAGTTATGGGGAGCTTCTTTGAAGCTTAACTTTAATCCGTGCATATATAACTTTATGAGTTTTGTCATCATCAAAAAGGGGGAGATTGTTGGCCCAGAGGCCTTCCACTCTAGTTTTCATGAATAGATAGATTCGAAACAAGTTTACATGGTTTAATGTATATTAGAATTGTTCTTTATACACGCATGCTTCAACTACTTAGACAAACTTATTTTGATATGCCTATTCATGTATTTCAGGTTTTGTGTTTTAACAAAACGTAATTTTGGTATTAAAGTCAAAAACATCGATATGTATATGTTTTTTTTTTATATTGGACTTATGTCCATATGCAACATGCTTCAATGTGTTTAAGTATCATGTTTTTGTATTTAAATGAGTTTTGAAAAAATCGGATTTTCTTTTGAAAAATCCAAGTTTGGAAAAATACAGGTTCTGGTTTTTGATAAAATTTGTAAGACACAAAAATAGTTCAAAATGTTTGATTTTTGTGTTGTAATTTTTATCACATGTTTATATATCAATGTAAAATGAGAAAACTATTTTTGTGGATTTTTAGAGGTTTTATGGGAATTTATTGGATAATAAAAACCTTAGTTTTTCAGCCCAGAATTGCTGCTGCCAGGCTAGGTCGGTCGACCGCACGGTCGACCGGACCAGGAGCCGTTGACCGTAGCGGTCGACCGACGTGAACAAAGACGTGCACGCTGGCTGCCCTTTAAAACGGTCGACCGACTGAGAGCAACCCACTCTCCGGTTGCTCCGGTCGACCGGGCGGTCGACCGGACAGAGAGCCGTTGCTCTCTGTTTCTGGGGCCAGTCGACCGGTAGCTGCCAGCGGTCAACAATCGACCGTTGGCCGGTCAACCGATCGGTCGACCGGTAGTTCATTTCTGGCATGTTTAGCTGCCAACGGCTATATTTTTAAAGGGGCTATAAATACCTCATTGGTGGACAGTTTTCATCAAGAATTTTTGGGCTAAAATTTCTGAGCTTTCTCTAGTGTTTATACAAGTTTGAAAAGAGTTTCTTTGTGTCAAAAAGATCAATCTTTATTGTTTTTAAAGTGTTTCATTATTTCAAAGAAAAATAGTCTTTTGGGAATTTGTTTTGGTCTATTCATTCTATATCTTTGTGGAGATTTCCCAAGTGATTTTTCTTTGTTTTAAACACTTTGTTTTCCACACTTGAGCTACATTCTATCCTATCTATAGGGTCTTTGTGTTTGTGGAAAAAGAGATTGTTTGTGGTCTTTTGATCACCAAGTTGTAAACCCTATCTTTGCTTGGCTTTGTGCCTTTCTCTCATTGTGTTGAGGAGGTTGTGCAAGTGTGTTGTATCCCTCAAGTTGTGAGGTGATCCTTGTGTAGCTTTGTGCTTATCCCTCAAGTTGTGAGGTGATTGTTTGTTGGCTTGGTGCTTTGCCTCTAGTGAGAGATTGTGGTTGTAAAGAGAGGAGTTGGGTACTCCTAGTTATTGTATTGCCCCAAATCCTCGGTGGAGGTTCCCTGTGTGGGAGTCCTTTGTGGACAAGCTAGTGGATTCGAAATCCTTCTGGGTGAAGGCGGGGACGTAGAGTTGGGTGCTCGAACCTCGATACAAATCTTGTTGTTTGCGCTTGATCCATTGACTCTTACTCTCTCTCTCTCTCTCTCTCTCTCTCTCTTTCTCTCTCTTTGTATTATGCCTTGCATTATTTCATATTGATCATTCATATTTTTATGCTTGGCTTGGTTGTGTGTGCATCACTTATTAGTTGCATTAAGTGTAATTGCAATTAGTTTTTAAATTCCGCATTTAGTTCATTAGATTAGCATTATCACCTATTCACCCCCCCTCTAGGTGATTTCAGTGTTTGGACCCCCAAAGGCTAGTTTTGATTTATCTTATAAATTTGGGTTTTTGGGGAGAATTTTCTCGAAGATTTGCAGAAGTTTTGGGAAATACAAGTTTTTTTGTCTAGGTTCTATATCATTAACGAAGTTTTTCCC
The DNA here is from genome assembly GCA_038442645.1 of Agave tequilana. NCBI lineage: Eukaryota > Viridiplantae > Streptophyta > Magnoliopsida > Asparagales > Asparagaceae > Agave > Agave tequilana. Next base: position 53,136 of record JAVJIF010001786.1, on the reverse strand, counting down.
AATTGTTTTCTAGAGAGATTCGTTTTCATATATTTTTTTCTTACAAGCTTGAGCTATAATTGCAAAATCTATTCTTTAAGATCTTGTATTGTGAGATTTTTGGTTTTTGATCTTTGTGTTCACCAAGGGTTGTGAACTCTACACGGGGAGGAATGTTGAATGTGTATTGTAAATTTTTCTTGAATTAAAGAAAAGTTAAAACCACTCAAATCCCAACTACAAGAGAGAGAAGACACTCAAGCTCAGATCTTTTCTTTGTTTAAGGCTGGGTTCTTTGCGTAGCGGTGAAAAGTGATTCTTATTTTACGTTAACCAGGTGAACGCCAAGCTCTTCTGGAAGTCTTCTTTTTGGATCACAGATGGAGTAGCACATTACCTATCCAATGAGATCTCAAAGAGACTTAGGTAAAAACTTGAACTCAGCAAGTTGGTAGAAGAGTTAAACTCTTTATCAGTGTTCCTCAGCTGAAAATTCTGACCCTTCTTCAATAGCAAACTAACCTATTTATAGGGGTTTCAGGGGTAAAACTTGAAATCACCTAGAGGGGGGATGAATAGGTGACTAGCTAATCTAATGATGAATTAATGCGGAATTAAAATTATTAATGCAAACTAAAACTATTCAGCAAAACACACAAAGTATAACACAAGAGTGTAGCCGAATTCCCCATGAAGGGCTCTGGGCTATCTCCTCAAGATTCCTCTAGATAAGATTTGAGGTGCCACTTTGGCTCTCTTGGTTGAATACAAGTGCGAGCAAACAATCCCAAGCATATAACAATTAGGCACAAGATATATCAAATATATAAAGATAAAGGCAATATAAGCATGCAAGATATAAAGACAAATGAAAGATAGAGAGAGCAATCGCAAATACGAGAGATTTGTTTCGAGGTTCGAGCACCCTTGCTCTACGTCCCCGCCTTCAATACTATGAAGGATTTTCATTATAAACGATCCCACCGGATCACTCGGTGCCTAACACCTACAAGGAGTTCACGCTAGAACTCTTGGACTCACTAGTCCCCTCACTTGTTCCCGCAAGAACAAACACACGCAAGCACGCAAGCTTGCCGAGGCCGCACCTCTACACCGAGCTCCCACAAGAACTCAAAACAACGCGAACCCGCAAGTCTGCCTCCTCAAATACAAAGTAGAATACTTTGGTGATCACAACACTTTGATCACCTAAAACAACTCTCACAACAACTCTCCTATATGAATGATATAGCAATGGAAAGCTCAAGTATGTGTGAGAAAAATTAGGATTGAATTGGTGATAAAAAGCTCAAGAAATCACTTTTGAAAACTCTTGATAAACTCTCCTTTTAATTTGAAAATATTGGCTCTAAAACATATGGATAAAACCACTGAAATAGGTAGGAAAAACTAGGCCAAAAACTTTCTTAAAATCTTATCGAAAATAGTCCAAGGGAACCTCATTATATAGGCATCCAAAATCTGCCTGTTGGAGGCCAACTCAGCAGTTCAAACTGCTAACGGTCGACCGCCAACGGTCGATATTTTCGACCGTTGGGCAGATCGGTCAACCGGCCGGTCGATCGGAAACTGGGCAATGACCCAGCGGTCGACCGCCCGGTCGACCGGGCCATTTCCAGATAGCAAAGACTCTCTGGCGGTCGACCGTGCGGTCGACCAGCCCTAGGCTGTGCACGTTTGTGTACATCAGTCGACCGCCCGGTCAACCGACTTCGGACCGGTCGACCAGCCAGTCTACCGGCAGAAGGCCAGTCCAGCACATTATAGGGATTTAAAACATATCACTTTACCTTCAATAAAATCTCATAAATTCTCTAAAAATCTACAAAAATAAGTTCAGTATTATACTTTGATATACAAACATGTTTGAGTAAAAATCAAAACATGTTACAAATATTTTGAACTATTTTTGTAATATGGAAGTTTTACCTTAAACAAAAATCTGTATTTTTTCAAAACGATTTTTCCAAATTGAAAACCGATTTTTCCAAAACTCCTCCAAATATAAAATCAAGATATTCTAAACATTTTTAAAGCTTAGCATGTATGGATATGATTCACTACACATATATTATGAAATATCTATGTTTTTGACATTAAGCTCTAAAATAAGTTTTGATAAAACATATGTACATTTTGAAGCTTAAAAACCAAACCGGTATATTTCTAAAACAAAAATCTTTTATGAAAACACATATAAATCTTGTGTGTGAGTGTATATGATACTTGAGCAATCCACCAACTAATCTATCCTTTACATTTTATCTAAAATAAACAAACCTAGACACAAGTCTTCTCTTGAAAGTCTTCTTCTTCTTCTTGACTTGGTCCAAACCATGATCCAATGAGCTAGACTCCTCTTCAGTACTTGATGTGGTCTTGATGCACAAGCTCTTGAATCAACACGTGCTAGCTCCAAAACTTATCTTTAAATTCTTTATTGAAGGTAGACTCTTCTTGAGTACTTGATGTAGTCTTGATGCACAAGCTCTTGAATCAACACGTGCTAGCTCTAAAACTTGACTTTAAATTCTTTGTTGAAGCTAAACACCAACTAAGATCTTGATCAAATATTTGAGACTAATTTAAATATTAGATTATTAGTACTATAATTACATGAGTTAATCATCATCAAAACTAGAGCGATGGGCCTTTGGGCCAACAATCTCCCCCTTTTTGATGATGACAAAACTCATGGAGTTATATATGCATGGATTAAAGTCAAGCTTCATAGAAGCTCCCCCTTAACTTATGCACAACAATAAACAAATGGATATTGCAATGAAGTGCATAAAATTAAACAAATATATATGCATAAATAAGGTGAGAGAAACATGCATAAATCAAAAGTCCTTTTCCAAAAATTTTTCTCCCCCTTTATGTTTAGACTTTCAAAATCATTCTCCCCATTTTGTAAAAAACATAAAATGCTTGAACTCAATATTTGCATATATAAACTCAAAATCTTCCTCCTACTTTTTATCAATCATTAACAAAGGGGTAAAATAAAATAAATCAAGAATAAGGATATATATGCGATATATATTCATGAAGGGGAAGACGCTAAGTTAGCTTCCGCGCATACATGCATTACATGAAGAAGAGATGACAAACCCTAACTCACATAAAGCATAATATACAATGCATAAGTGGAGATGTGAAGCTCCTCCTACACACGTGTATCACATAAAGAAGAGATGTCAAGCTTCTCAATATAAGATACACTTAACATGAATCTATATATAGAAGAGATGTTAAGCTCCCCTTGCATATAGGCAATACATATCAAAACATTTTCAACACAAGTTGTGATAATACTTAAATAAATTTTGATAATTACTCAAAGTAATAAAACAAATTTTGATATACCATTTGTACATAAACAAAATTTTTAAGATATCACAAGATTTTGATACCATATGAAATTGAAAATTTTGATACCAAATGAAATTGAAACATTTGTAAATTGTGATACCAAACAAAGTAAAATATTTTATATTTAGATACTAATTGAAATATATAGTAAATTTTGATACTTAATAAAAGGTAAAACATTTTGATACCAATTGTAATCGAAACCCAATTGAAATTAAAACATATTGATACCAATTGAAGTATATATCGTAAATATTGATATCAAATAAATGGTACAATATGAAGTATATTTTGATACCAAATTAACTACCAATTAAAAATAATGCATAAACTTATTAAAATATCAATTGAGATACCAATTGAAATTAAGATACAAGGCAAGCTTAGCATAAACATAATTTGTGCTTTAAACAAGTAAGGCTATAGTAAATCAAGCACAATCAAATCATATATATGTATAAAAAATGAAAATACCAATAGAAATTGATATTATTTGAAAATTTGAAGCATACATATATAAGAAAATATATGAGTATACAAAAAATATCAATTGTGATACCAATTGAAAATACAATGAGAATCAAGAGTATAGCTCATAAATAATCACCCTATACATACACATGATAAAAGCTTTTCAATAAGGCATACAAGGCATGGTCGCCCATCCATCCGCCGTACAAGGGGTTGGTAGGGGTTTTCAAAAGTAAATTTGGAAGTAGTTGTATATTGAAAATACTATCAAATGAAGAATAAATAACTAGTTTAAAGTAGTTTTTGAAAAACTAGTTAAAGATTCTTCAAATCGGAAAATAAAACATATATATCTCATGAATTATACTAAATACACAAAAGTTGACACTCAAAATCTATAAAACTCAAATATGTGCCCATGAATCAAAATCATGAGTAAACAAAAATAATGTGAGTGTGCAAGCATCATGTGAATAGCATTTTCATGAAAATAATCAATGAGGCTCAAAACAAACATGAATTTCTTTTATCAAAAACATGTAGAATTTAAAAATTTAATTTTTATTTAAAAACAAACTTCAAGGTATATGTATGTTTTATCCAAAACTAACAATATACATACATATCCTAAACACAAATGAGTCCAAAAAGTAATTTGCATGATGGCTAGTGACTCAAGGGTATACATGTATATTTATTAGTTTTGAACAAAAATTACATATACATGAAGCAAAATATGTACAAGGATCGGCAAAACAAGTGTAAATGCGAAAATCATCAAAACTAGGTTATACATGTACATGTAATGAGTGTAAATGAGGAATGAAGTACAAACATATAAGAATCAAATATTGCTCACTACTTGTACAAGTATATACATAAGTTTTGATAAAAACTACATCTAAACAAGTATTACCACAATAAGCACAAAACCAAGAACATGCTAAAAATATTATCTAGGTAAAGCATGTAAATTAAATGGAGTTTAGAGATAGTTACCAAATCAACGAACTATACTCTAAGTTTCCAAAACATGGTAGTCTTCCCACCAAATTCCTTGATAGTGATGCAACAATTATTGGAACATGTTTTGATGAAGATATTTGTGAAGCATTTCAATTGGAGCTCTAGCACAAGACAAATCAAGAGTTCATCATGATCAAGACTTCCCAAAAGAGAGTTGATATGATGTGTTTTGTAAATATAAAATAGCATGTCAAAAGCCTTGATGCACACACACATATCATAGACCTTTAGCCAACTTATAGTCTCTTATAGTCGACTAATCACTTGTGTAGTCGACTTGACCCAACTCCTAGTCGACTAATCCTGTGTCTCAATTTAGACCCAACTCTCTGTTTGTCCATTAGTCGACTTGACAGACAACCTAGTCGACTAATAGACCTTGTAGTTGACTAACCCTACCCCCCTAGTCGACTAATAGCTGATCCAGTCGACTAATAAAGTAGTTGCAGTCGACTTGATTCAGTTAACCAGAAACCTGTCACTCGAACTTATCTTGACCTAGTCGACTTATAGTCAAACCTAGTCGACTAACCTTTGGAAATTTGCCTAGACTAGTCGACTAACTCAAAAGGCAAGTCGACTATAGGCAGTTTCTTACTGTTGGATAGTTTATGTATTCTGTTATTTTCTGCAACGTTCTTCAACGTTTGAACATTCAAAAGGCACCTATTAACTACCCTAACTACTCCTAGAGTGCAACTATAAATAGGGTTGTTAATCTAAGACAAAATACCAATCCTAATCTTCAGTTTTCTAAATCAAAATTCTGCCAATCCTGAAAACTGTTCCCACTTCAGTTCTTCACTAAATTCCAACTCTATAGTGAAGTTCTTTGAAGTTTTCTCCTATACTAGACCTTGTCCACGTTCATACACGGTACCAAGGCTTATAGGAAGTGTTGTAATCCTCAAAGATATCATTGTACAAGAGGGTCTTCTTGGTGTAGAAGCAAGTTGTACAAGGTGGTGATTGTTCTTTCGGTTGTAGAGAAGGTGTACACATTTGGCAAAGGGGATTTGTCAAGTGGTGTGCATGGTTGTGATTTTGGGTGTACAAAATCAAGGATAAAGGAAAATCTCAAGCGGGTGGCTTGGGGACTGGATGTAGGTCACGAGGACCGAACCAGGATAAATCTCTCGTGTTTGCGTTTGTCTAAACTTTTCTGAGATTTGATTTCCTTTATTGCAAGTTTATTTATTTGTTTAACTTTAATCCTTCTTTGTTTAGTATTTGTGTTGACTTCGTATTTTAGATCCATAAGTGCCAACAGAGAAAGTTCCGCAATTGGCATCATCTCGGGACCAACAATTGGTATCAGAGCACCGCATACCTAGTCAACAATCTACAAGGATGGCAACGGAGTTCCCTTCGTCACAATTCAAAGAAGGACATTCTACACAACGTTCACCGTTATTTGACGGATCCAACTACAACTATTGGAAGTGTAGAATGAAGATTTACTTGCAATCGCTCAACTACGAACTTTGGAACATCGTAGAAGCATCGTACACCAAGCCAACAACCAACTACAACGCTTGGAGTGATGATCAAAAGAAGAATGCGAACCTTGACGCCAAAGCGATGAATGCCCTATTCTGTGCTCTAACCAAAGAAGAGTTCAACCGTGTATCAACAGCCACTTTTGCACATCAAATATGGCATACTCTTCAGGTAACACACGAAGGCACAAATAAAATTAAAGAGTCTAAAATATCTGTTCTTGTCCGCAGGTTTGAATTATTCAAAATGGAGGAGAATGAAATCATATCCGAAATGGTTACAAGATTCACCGACATTACCAATTCCTTAGCATCCCTTGGAAAAGAATACACACAAGTCGGAAAAGTTCGCAAGATCCTTCGTGCACTCACACCAGAATGGGAGAAGAAGACAACATCAATTGAAGAAGCCAATGATTTCTCAACTTTGTCGTTAGAAAACCTAATCGGTAATCTAATGGCATATGAAGTGCAATTGGAAGAAAGAAAGAAGGAAGAACGACAACACCACTTAAAGAAGAAAGAAATTGCCTTCCATGCATCCTCCGACACGGACGATTCCGATGATAATGAAGAGGAGATGGCAAAGCTTTCAAAGAAATTCAGGATATTTCTAAAGCAAGGTAAATTTAAATGCTTTAATTGTAACAAAACAGGTCATTTGAAGAAGGATTGCCCATTGCTCAAAAATAAAGGCAAATACAAGAGCAAAAAGTTCAGAAAGATAAAAGACTACGAAGCCTCATAGGAAAACAGTGATTCCTCTTCCTCTGACGAAGAAGAAACCACTGAACGTGTCAACCTATATTACATGGCGATAGAAAATGATGAGGTATCGTTTACTGAACTTTCTGATGCATTTCATGAATTATTTAATGATCTAAAAAATGAAAAACTAAAAAATAAAGTTTTATCAAAAGAAAATGAAAAACTTTTAAATGAAAATTCATGTTATGCTTTACAAGTTTCTTCTATAAACTCTAAAAAAGATGAGTTTGAAAAAGTAATATCATCTTTGAAAAATGATAATGAGAAGTTTATAAAAGAAAACATTTTTCTTAAAAGGAAATTGAGTCTTTGAATAAAAGGATTTCTATACTAGATAAAGACATTTCAGTTTTCAAAAAGAAATATGAAGATATTTTGAAAAATGTGACTAAGTTCAATCAAGGAAAAGAAAAATTGAATGATTTATTATCTTTTCAGAAGTTGTCACATAATAATTATGGTATTGGATTTGTTGAAAAATCTTCATATTGTAGTAATCCATATAGTTCTTTTGTAAAAAGAAAGTCTAAGAAAAATAAGTTTATATGGATTCCTAAGAATTTAAGCCTTATTGATAAAAATACCTATATTGCATCATACATTCATGATATATGTAACTCATGCAATTATGTGTATACTAACAGATGGAAACCAAATTCTAAATGGATTTGGACTCCTATAGGTTAATATGTTCTTTTATAATTGGTACCATCTAACGTTTATCTTGCAGGTACCATATAAGAAAGTTGATAAGAACATATATATATATATATATATATATATATATATATATATATATATATATATATATACACACACACATTCTAATGATATATTTGTTGCAGGGGGAGAACAAAGTATTTCTATATCTGTTATAACCCATTTCTGCAGGGGGAAAAAATATAACTTATTTTCTGCAGGGGGAGCATTTGTGCACACAAAGTGTCATCATCAAAAAGGGGGAGAATGTTGGAACATGTTTTGATGAAGACATTTGTGAAGCATTTCAATTGGAGCTCTAGCACAAGACAAATCAAGAGTTCATCATGATCAAGACTTCCCAAAAGAGAGTTGATATGATGTGTTTTGTAAATATAAAATAGCATGTCAAAAGCCTTGATGCACACACACATATCATAGACCTTTGTCGACTTATAGTCTCTTATAGTCGACTAATCACTTGTGTAGTCGACTTGACCCAACTCCTAGTCGACTAATCCTGTGTCTCAATTTAGACCCAACTCTCTGTTTGTCCATTAGTCGACTTGACAGACAACCTAGTCGACTAATAGACCATGTAGTCGACTAACCCTACTCCCCTAGTCGACTAATAGCTGATCCAGTCGACTTATAAAGTAGTTGCAGTCGACTTGATTCAGTTAACCAAAAACCTGTCACTCGAACTTATCTTGACCTAGTCGACTTATAATCAAACCTAGTCGACTAACCTTTGAAAATTTGCCTAGACTAGTCGACTAACTCAAAAGGCAAGTCGACTATAGGCAGTTTCTGACTGTTGGATAGTTTCTGTATTCTGGTATTTTCTGCAACGTTCTTCAACGTTTGAACATTCAAAAGGCACCTATTAACTACCCTAACTACTCCTAGAGTGCAGCTATAAATAGGGTTGTTAATCTAAGGCAAAATACCAATCCTAATCCTCAGTTTTCTAAATCAAAATTCTGCCAATCCTGAAAACTGTTCCCACTTCAGTTCTTCACCAAATTCCAACTCTATAGTGAAGTTCTCTGAAGTTTTCTCCTATACTAGACCTTGTCCACGTTCATACACAGTACCAAGGCTTATAGGAAGTGTTGTAATCCTCAAAGATATCATTATACAAGAGGGTCTTCTTGGTGTAGAAGCAAGTTGTACAAGGTGGTGATTGTTCTCTTGGTTGTAGAGAAGGTGTACACATTTGGCAAAGGGGATTTGTCAAGTGGTGTGCATGGTTGTGATTTTGGATGTACAAAATCAAGGATAAAGGAAAATCTCAAGCGGGTGGCTTAGGGACTGGATGTAGGTCACGAGGACCGAACCAGGATAAATCTCTCGTGTTTGCGTTTGTCTAAACTTTTCTGAGATTTGATTTCCTTTATTGCAAGTTTATTTATTTGTTTAACTTTAATCCTTCTTTGTTTAGTATTTGTGTTGACTTCGTATTTTAGATCCATAAGTGCCAACAGAGAAAGTTCCGCAATTGGCATCATCTCGGGACCAACAACAATTTGTAGTGTCCATCAAGCCCATGCATCCACCACCAAGGTACCAACCCTCTCACGTCATGTGAGAGCCCATACCTACTTCAAACACAAAAGGTGGGGATTTTGGTACCCATTTTCTTTTGGGTCCACAGGGGTTAGTCTTATTCGGAACCCAAACATTTTTATTAGCAAAATTAATATGGTTTATCTTATCAAAACAAAACTTTACTATATGGCTTTTGCGGGCGCAATGTGTACATTTGCACACTCTAGAATGCACAAGAGGATGAGTGTGATCATGATGGGCAAAGTGTGCATATGTGCGCCGTGGGTGATATGCATGTACATGTGGAGCTTGTTTCTTTTAAAACAAGGTTTCTAATCTATTATGATTGAATGCACAATTGCTCAAAGTTGAGCTCAAACAATTTATTCTATTTTTCAAAAATTTTATCTCATTTTTATCAATGGTAGTAGCATGAAATGCATGATCAACAATCTTTTTCTTTTTAGGAACATTTTCCTTTTCTTTTGAAGCAATTTTTCTTTTTAAAGAGTTGTTTTCTTCCAAAGCAATCTCTTTTTGTTTTTCCACCAAACTAATTTTATTTTTCAAAGAATTATTTTCTTCACAAAGATCATTTAATTTTGAAGATAAGGAAATATTCTCCTTTTTCAAGAAATCATTTTCTTTTGAAACACATGCAAGTTTATTTTGAAATGAATCTTTTTCTACCAAATAGAATCATATTTATTTTTCAATTTATTATTATCCTTTTTAAGCAACTCATACTTTTCAAGAAGTTGTTGACAAAAAGATGCAAGTTCATTATAAGACATATCAACATCCTCTTCTAGCTCGGATTCGGAATTTACTTCAAGGGGGCTATCCCTTTGGACCATGTAGCACAAGCTGGAAGCATCACTTCCAACGTCCGAGTCGCTCCCCTCATAATATTATTTTTGTTCGCCAAGAGAGATTATAATGTTCCATACTATAAAAGCCGAATCAAAGTTAGAAACCCTAGATAAATATTCATCATTTAGGGTTGACTTTAGAGCATGGATGGCTTTTGTATTAGCCTCAAGGTGTTTGACATTTAAACAATATGAATCTTTAATAGTGGCAAAATAAACATGAATATCTAAGGCTTTGAGGTACAATGACATCTTAACCTTTCAAGTTTAGATATTAATAATATCAAAAGTGGGAGGTGACATGAAATCCATGTGTGTGTACAAATATTGTGATTAGCTATAAATGAGGATCTTTAACTCAAGATTGTTAGACCCAAATCAAGAGCACGAGGCTCTAATACCAATTGAAATCACCTAGAGGGGGGGGTGGTGAATAGGTGAATTAATGTGGAATTAAAACTTTTTAATGCAAACTAAAACTATTAAGCTAAACACACCAAGTATAATACAAGAGTGTAGCCGAATTCCTCGTGAAGGGCTCTAGACTATCTCCTCAAGATTCCTCTAGATAAGAGTTGAGGTGCCGCTTTGGCTCTTTTGGCTGAATACAAGTGCGAGCAAACAATCTCAAGCATATAACAATTAGGCACAAGATATATCAAGCATATAAAGATAAAGGTAATATAAGCATGCAAGATATAAAGACAAGTCAGAGATAGAGAGAGCAATCACAAATACAGGAGATTTGTTTCGAGGTTCGAGCACCCTTGTTCTACGTCCCCGCCTTCAAAACTATGAAGGATTTCCACTAAAAATGATCCCACCGGATCACTCGGTGCCGCAACACCTACAAGGAGTTCACACTAGAACTCTTGGAGTTACTAGTCCCCTCACTAGTTCCCGCCAAACAAACACACGCAAGCACGCAAGCTTGCCGAGGCTGCACCGTACACCAAGCTCCCATAAGAACTCGAAACAACGCGAACCCGCAAGTCCGCCTCCTCAAATACAAAGTAGAACACTTTGGTAATCACAACACTTTGATCACCTAAAACAACTCTCACAATCACTCTCCTATAGGAATGATATAGCAATGGAAAGCTAAAGTATATGTGAGAAAAACTAGGATTGAATTGGTGGTGAAAAACTCAAGAAATCACTTTTGAAAACTCTTGATAAACTCTCCTTTAAATTTGAAAATATTGGCTCTAAAACATGTGGATAAAACCACTGATATAGGTAAGAAAAATTAGGCCAAAAACTTTCTTAAAATCTTTTCGAAAACAGTCCAAGGGAACCTCATTATATAGGCATCCAAAATCTGCCCGTTGGAGGCCAACTCAGCAGTTTAGACTGCTGACGGTCGACCGCTAACGGTCGAATTTTTGACCGTTGGGCAGATCGGTCGACCGGAAACTGGGCAATGACCGCCCGCTCGACCGGGCCATTTCCAGAGAGCAAAGACTCTCTGGCGGTCGACCGTGCGGTCGACCGGGCTGTGCATGTTTGTGCACATCGGTCGACCGCCCGGTCGACCGACTTCTAGACCGGTCGACCGCCCGGTCGACTGGCAGAAGGCCAGTCCAGCACATTATAGAGATTTAAAACATATTATTTTACCTTCAATAAAATCCCATAAATTCTCTAAAAATCTACAAAATAAGTTTAGTATTATACTTTGATATACAAACATGTTTGAGTAAAAATTAAAACATGTTACAAACATTTTGAACTATTTTTGTAATATGAAATTTTTGCCTTAAACAAAAATCTGTATTTTTCCAAAACGATTTTTTCAAACTGAAAACTGATTTTTTTCAAAACTCCTCCAAATATAAAAACAAGATATTCTAAACACTTTTAAAGCTTAGTGTGTATGGATATGATCCACTACACATATATGATGAAATATCTACGTTTTTGACATTAAGCTTTAAAATAGGTTTTGATAAAACATATGTATATTTTGAAGCTTAAAAACCAAACCCGTATTTTTCTAAAACAAAAATCTTTTATGAAAATACATATAAATTTTGTGTGTGAGTGTATATGATACTTGAGCAATTCACCAAATAATCTATCCTTTACATTTTATCTAAAAATAAAATCTTACTAAAAACAAACCTAAACACAAGTCTTCTCTGGAAGGTTTTCTTCTTCTTGTTGATTTGGTCCAAACCATGATCCAATGAGCTAGACTCTTCTTCAGTACTTGATGTGGTCTTGATGCACAAGCTTTTGAATGAACACGTGCTAGCTCCAAAACTTGTCTTTAAATCCTTTGTTGAAGCTAGACTTCTCTTGAGTACTTAATGTGGTCTTGATGCACAAGCTCTTGAATTAACACGTGCTAGCTCTAAAACTTGACTTTAAATCCTTTGTTGAAGCTAAACACCAACTAAGATCTTGATCAAATATCTAAGACTAATTTAAACATAAGATCATTAGTACTATAACTACTTGAGTTAATCATCATCAAAACTAGAGCGATGGGCCTTTGGGCCAACAAAACTGTCTCCTAAAAACCCTCCATAATGGAGGTTAACTCCCCTCATTACGTGGGCAGTACTTGACAGTAATGGGGGTAGTTATAACTGAGACACAGGGCTTCTCTCTAGTTGGAACGCGGGCTTGAGCTCTGCATTTAGCCGTTAAGGTAACGTTGGACGCATGTTTTGAGTTTCCTGTTTGGGTGCCACAGTGGTGTTGAAACGCGAGCTTCAAACTCTGTGTCGAGCTTCACATCTGAGACGCGGGTCTTGAGCTTCGCGTGTAGGCACTGCGGTGGTGTTGAAACGTGAGCTTCAAACTTTGTGTCGAGCTTCGCATGTGAGATGCAGGCTTCAAGGTCTGTGTCTGTGTACTGAAGTGGTACTGAGACATGGGCTTTGATTTCTTCGTCTTGGCATTGCAGTGGTGTTGAGATGCGGTCTTCGATTCCTGCATCTTAGCTCTGCACGAGTGGCTTTGATTAGCCTTACGCCTGAAGCATGGACATTATTATCTGATGACTTGTCTTCAGTGATTTTTATACAGTCTATAAAACTTCCTCCAAAGTTTTTGAAATGGTTGATTGGGACGAGTTTTGAAAGACTTTGGACTTTCTTTTTGGCAGCAAGTTCTCAAGACTGGACTGGCAATCTTCTGAGATACCTTAAGCTCGATCTTATCTGATTTTGGCTTTCATTAGTGTACTGTTAAACTCTTTGAAGCCACCAGAGATGATCATTGTGAGTGTCCAGATACGCAGTCCAGACCTTATTGGTACTCTAAGCTGGTCATCGGTGTACTGTTGAACCAGAAAAAATCGCCAACTACTTTTTCCAGTGTACTGTTTGAATTGATTGCAGAAACAAAGACTGAACACAGGTCTTATAGACGCGACGGTTGTGTGGCCTTGGAGACGCAGACCTCGTCTAAAGTAGAAACGCGACTCTCATTCATTGGGGAGATGCGAACATCGAAGTGGAGACACAGCTCTCACTTTGTTGAAACGCAGACTTCGAGGTGGAGATGCAGACTTCTCTTTGTTGAAGAGACACGGCTCTACTATTTTGCCAACGTGCGAGTTTCCTTCAAAGTGAAGACGCACTTTTCACTTGATGTAGAAACGCGACTCTGAGCATTACAAACACGAACTTGCTTCAAAGTAGTGATGCAGCCCTCGCTGGGAACAGAGGTGCAGCTCTCTTGTTTTGCCAAGATGTGTGTCAGAGAATACTGAAGAGATGCGATTTTCGAAGTGGAGACGCAGCTCTCACTTTGTTGAAGTGACACAGACTTCAAGGTGGAGACGCGGACTTCTCTTTGGTGAAGAGATGCGGCTCTATTTAAATGCAATATTGGCGTTCTAGATGCGTTGCCACGTGTCTGGCGGAGCTTGAAGAGACACTGTTCTCTTTAAAACACGAGGTCCGCATTCTAGGCGCCCTGCCACACATCTGGCGATGATTGATCTTGAGATACGGGCCGCATATCGTGGCTGATTACTGCATCTATAAAAAGACAACAGTCTTGCAAGAGTCATCATTAGACTTTTTTCTTATTCGTTTGAACTTTACGTCCAAAACTTAAGAGTTTAAGATAAGCTTAGAGCCTTTTCTTTCTTTTTCATCTTCTCCACAGAATTCACGTCAAGATGGCCCCCCAAAGACCAAGCTTGTGGCTTCCTCCTCGAGCGTCGTCGCTCCAGAGGTTCAAATGGGAGGTTCCGCTATGCAGGAGGCCCCCATTTCTGGTAATAAGACCAACCGAATCGGTTTCCACCATTAAAGAACTCGAAGAGTTATTTTAACTCTTAAGCTTCTTCTGAATTGAACCACCAGCACGAGGCTCATGAGCGTGTTTGATTTTCAGATGCGACTCTTAGACTGGTAGGCGAGACGCGGGTTTGACGACCTCCACGCCTTCGCTTCATCAACTTGAGTCTGCGTCTGCTTGTTGAACGCGGGCTTCATTGAGTCTTGCATTTTATCCCAACACTTAGAGAATTGTCTAAGTGGCGAAATTCAGATGCGAAGTTCATGTGAACCTCACATCTCTGAGGTTTGACGTGGGTTTCACTGATTCTCGCGTCTGATTCCAACACTTAGAGAAATTTCTAAGTTGTGGAGTTTCAAACGCGAACTGCATGTGAACCTCACGTCTCTGAGGTTTGAATCAAGTTTTACTGAGTTCACGTCTGATTCCAACACTTAGAGAAATTTCTATATGGAGTTTCAAACGCGGACTTCATGTGAGCCTCGCATCTCTGAGTTTAGATGTGGGTCTCACTGAGCTCCGCATCTCAGTCATTAGATGCAGTTCTGAGGTGAACCTTGCATCTGAGCTTCAACACTTTGACAAATTTCATGTTGCTGACTATTGTGGTACCCTTTTGTAGTGTGATACTCCTCGAACCCTTTGTCCAAGCAGTGCCATTTTGGAAATGTAGGTGGTGTTGACCCCAACACGATCTTTATTCTCCAGAGGACTGCTCCTGTGACCACTAGTAAATCAAAGGAACGACGGAGCCGGATCAACAATGCTAGTATGCTGACTCTCTGGGAAATCATTTCTGACGGTCGGCTCGAATCAAATTCCCATGCTCTACTGAGCAAGCCCGACTTCTTCTTTGGTGACTCGATCGAGGAGGATGAGGCTGCTCTTTATGATGGGAATTACAAATGGCTTCGTCAGATTGGCAACATGAGGTTCTTCCTCCAGAATATGGAGCGGATGTATCCTCTGGCCTACCTGCAGCATATGTCCTTGTGTCGGACAATGAACTGGGAGTTGGTCAGGTCAATCTCCAGAGTTACCCTGGGCAAGATTTGTGCCTGTGAAGCCTTCACCGTCAGTCATGGGAGGGATGTGCTGGGGTTGCAGCCTGACTTGGTTAGAACTGAATACCTAACATGAAAGACCTTATAACTTGCAGCCACCTTCATTAGACAATTCCTAGATGTGAGGGTGACTTTCCTCTAGAATTTTGTGCCATCGAATGGGTCTACTCTACTGACAAAACATGGTGGGGCAGAATGGTAGGGTTTGCTCTGGCAGATTTTGAAGATCTTTTGCTGCAGGCCGGACTGTACAGGGCCATAAGGGCTGTCCAGTATGGCATTCCGCAGAGCACCCAATATTTCTACGCGATCTTGGAGCGGTATAATGCAGAGACCTGCACGTTCTTCTCTCCCATCGGGGAAATGGGGCTTGCCCTCCATGAGATGTACGAAGTCTCAGGGCTGGTGATTGGGGATGTCCCTTACGAGGAATACGTCTGATCGATAGAGGAGCTATATTTGCTGAAGAAGAACCGTCCTCTGGTGTACAAGACTTTTTGGGAGGTGTTGTGTCACTTTCACATCTGTGGGCCGGTGACAGGATGGAGGAGTGGGAGAGTTAACTAGATGTCGTGGGCAAATTATCTGTTCCCCGGGGTGAATAAAACTGACCCGATGACCAGTTAGCTCCTAGCACTGATGAAGAAATTTTTGAAAGGATCAGTGCATCCACCAGGTCATACACCACAGAGTCTAATGAGGATACTTTTAAATCGGACACGATTTTTGAGAGCTTCCACCATCAAGCCAAAGTCCTGATATCTGACCGGGCTCTGATTGCGGGCTTCCTCATGTTGTGGCTGAAGCGATGTGTGGTGCCGACGCTACCGCATGAGGTGATCATCACTGATGTGGTGTACCTAGCTATTTGCTTGCTCATAGGAAGTCCATTGCTCTCCTCCCAGCAATGGTGGCCGAGATCCAGAGTGGGTTACGGGCGGTAAAGAAAAGCTTCTGTCAGGTGGAAGCAATCGTGGACGCCAAAGGCAACCCACTCAAGGATTCCAATGGTCATCCCCTAGTTAAGACTCTCAGTCCCAAGGTTGAGCTTTCATACACATATCTGATGGCTTGGTATGTGATGCATTGTCCATCACTAATGACTGCCATCTTTACTTCAAAAGGTTTTATATCTTTCGTGCAGTGGTTAAAGAGTTCGAGCTGGCTTCAGTACTACATGTTCTACATCCGGAAGATGATTCTGAATGGGGATAACTATCAATTGGACAGGTGCTTCCTCGAGATTCACGACAAATCCTACAAGGACAAGTTTACAGACCTCGTTGGCCCGAATGGATTCACCCGATTACCTTCTAGCATCTTCTGGTGGTTGACAAACATCCGACCTGAATATTTGATTTTTTGGCAAGGGAACTCCTGTATAGTAGAACCTTATATGTCTTGTCGATTCGCCAGGCAGTTTGGTTACGACCAATTGTACGTCGGTAACGCCAACCCAAACCTTCGCTTCCGCGAAAATTTGTTCGAAGGTGTCTTGGAATGGTACTACAGCATAGCTGGAGGAACTGAAGCTGTCTTCACCCTTCCTCACAAGACTCCCAATTCTTATGCAAGTCTTGGCTTTTGTACGTGGAATTTCATGGCAAATAAGGTGCCTGGGTTTGGAATAAATATCTCGTGCATAAAAGGCATCAAATCCGCGTATAAAGCCAAGGAAGGGTCCAAGGGTTGCCGGATGCGAGGGATGACCGAGTACCAGGAGGCCGAGAAGGAGGCTGAAAAAAGGCCAGGAAGGAGGCTAGTAGAACATAAGCACCTCGGGGTTAGAGTTTGGAGCAGGAGTGGCTGAGGAGCAACCTACTTGGAGGACTTGGCAAGCTGTGCCCAAGCGTCCTCGAGCTTCTACTTCCCAAGGTGAGCCTAGCCAAAAGAAGGTAAGAAAAGGACCTGAGGCTGCAGTTTCAGCCCAGATGCCTGAGGTACTCCCCTCCGGTATGGAGGAACAGGAAGAAGAAGAAGAAGAGGCAGCTTCCTCTCTTTGTCCCTTGGGTTTGCGCAGTAGGGGTCCCGTAGTCTTGGCGGAGGCAGAGTCTGCAGGCAAGTCCATTGTGGCCTAAGGGGCTGTGGTTGCAGAACAGCGAGAAGAAGTGATAGAGATGGCCGAAGTTGAAGTCCCATCTCAAACAATATTTTCAATTCGACCGGTAGCTTATTCGCCTCAAGAAAGAGGGATAGAGGCAAAATAACCGGGTTCTCCCAGTGTTTTGATGCCTACTTCTCGGGTTGTGAAGCCCAGCCTACCACTGGGGTTCTCAGTGGCAAAGCTCTGGTCACTAAGGTCTCCTTGGTTCAAGTGTCATCTTCGTCGTCCGAAGAACACGATGACTATTCAGGGGACGAAGTTGACTTTGGCTACAAACCTGCTCTTTCTGACACCAGCAAGTTTTCACACATTTATGAGAAAGAGATGCAGGTGAATGTTCCCGCTATGGTTCCGCCATCGGGAGAGGTCACCTCCACCGAGGGTATTTCTTCTATCCCCCTGTTCTTTTCTTCATATGAACATTGTTTTAGCATTTGCCTGACTGTTATTTGTAGGAGCTATCGTCGGTGTCGGAGCTATAACCTCCTCTCATACTGAGGAGATGATTAAGGAGTTCATCTAATTGCAGGACCTCAAAATTCTAGTTACTGGCATAATCTCTGAGGGTACAACTACCGTGACCAAGGAACCCTCATCTCAAAGCAGCCCGCTGAAGGATCTACCGTCTTTGGATCCTCAGCTGGGTAAGAGAATAAAGGTTCTCTATATTCTCTCATTCTCATCGTTATTGCTGACACCGGTGTTATGACTGCAGAGAGTACCAGGTTGGCTCAAGTGGAAGAGCTCGTGGCAAGCCCTGGCGCAGAGGACAACGCACTTCAAACTTCAATAGCTGAACCAAGTACTGTGAAGTATGTCCCTGCGGTTGTCGTCTCAGAGGCTACTGATCGGGGAAAACCGCGCACAAAAAGTGTATGTTTTGAAATCAAGAATTAAAGTGTGTGTTCTTTGGCTTCCTCGATACTTCCGTTATAGCATAGAGGCTAAAACGAGTCGAATCCATAAGGACGGGAGGCGATAGAAGCTGTACTGGTTGATTCATATGTGTGTTAAAAGTTCTTCAATGTTTGAAAGAATGAAAAGAAAGGAAAACAAAGAATGGAAAAGAGAAGTACGGTGAAACATGAAGAAGTGGGAAACATAGAAAAGAAGATATTTGTGATTTTTGATATATTTCTAAAATAAGTGAAAAAGAAAGAAAACCCATAGCTACTAACTACTAATGACTCCACAAACATGCTAACCTCTTAGTGATAGTTGCCTCACATGTATCATTGGCCATCACTAGTCCTTGGTTCAAGAGCTTTTCAAAGCATGACCCATATGTAACTCATTACATCCAAACTCAATAAAACAAGAGTAAGCTATACTTAAACCATTAAAACTAAACAAGAGTAAGCATGGAGTAAAGTAATGTTAACTTGTTAGAGAGTTAGGATGTTAGAGTGATAGATCCATCATCATGAGCCATCAATGGCTCTTGCAAGAGCAAGGCCAAGTAGAGGCTATTAGATTCATATGGATTATCAAGTAAGAAGTTAGACTAGTTAGTGACCAGTAGTTAGTTGTCATGAGAGAAAAGATTAGCTAAACATGTAAAAAATTAGAGAAGAAGCAAATAGAGATAAAGGAAAAATCTTTCATAGAGTGTCACCCTCCATTATAAGAACTTTCTCTTCTATCCTATGATCACTCTCTTTCCTATTACATGATCTATAAAAATAGAAAATACAAAAGAAGAAGAAAAACAACTAACCTAAACTACCCTAAACTACAAAAAGGAGAAGAAACTACCCTAACTCTCTGTATTTTCCCTCTCTGCAAAACCTCAGGGGGTATTTATAGGCACCACGGGAAAGGAAGCTAGGGGTCAAATCCTGGCCCAAAGTATGGGCGCGGCCACGCCCGTATGGCCGTGGAAACGCGGCTATGGCCGCGTTTCGGTGGCCGTAGTATGGACTTGCGACGCGGCCGCCTGTCGCGCGCTGTCCTGTCACCCTCCATTCGGTTGCATGTCCCGGCTTTGGGTTTTGGGTCCCTGATTTTGACAGAATCATCCCCCCAGGTCAATGGCTATCTTTATTGGCCTTTAATCACCAATTAAATGGTGATTTTGGGTCTTCTTCTTCATTGCACACCATAGACCTAGAAAAATACAAGAGAGGTATTATTAACAGAATTTAATTTTAAATAAATGTGAAGATGTGGTATGAAATATATAGTTTTAGAGACTAATCACACCCCCACACTTATCTTTTGCTCGTCTCGAGCAAAACAAAAACTGAGAAAATCATTACACCACTTTCGCAGTTGACGCGATTACACTGAGCATGTGCAACAAGCCATTAAACCTCTAGGTTTCCCCTAGAAGAGGAGTTTTGTCTCCTAAGGGTTTTCAGCGGATTACAACCACAAAATCCATAAAGAAAGAAATCAAATGTTAGTATTTTGAAAAAATATTTCGAAATAGAGAAAAGTGTTGAAGTATTTTTGTATGTGATCTAAGGTCAGAGGTTAACAAGAAATTATTCTTCTTTAAACTAAGTCTAAATGCAAAATCTTGTTATAAATTAAATGTAAGAATTTAAAATTGAATTTCTTTGACCTTTCATAAAACTCTTAGACAAATATGCACTTTTGTGAACTGTGAAGTTTTTTTGGGATATTGACTCAAACTTTTATGCCATTTATTTATATTATTATATTATATTATTTTTTCTTTTTTCTTTAGTTTTCTTAGGCTTTCTTATTTACCCGGGTAGTGAGCCTTTAGCCGGTGACTCCCAAACAAGATAGTTTTAGGGCACCAGATGAGAAAACATCCCTTAAACTTAAGGACTCGAGTAAACAAGGCCACAAAAATAAAGGGGATTATTTTATTTTTGTCCACCGTTTTAGGCATGAATAATTATGCTTCCTGAGGCATAATAACTCAACTTCAATAAGTGATTTTTATTATCATCATTCTCTTTATATATATATATATATATATTTTATGGCATTATCAGTCTTTGTTTTAATCCCAGAAAATTGTGTAAGTGTGAAGTGCATAAATCTAAGGCAAAAAAATTTCACGATCAAATTATCTTTCCAATCTTACTTTCTTATCCTAAAATTTAAACAAGATCTATTATTTTGACTTAGTTTAAAATTTCATAATTTTGGGTCATCCTAATTCCTAAGATAATCTTAATTTTCTTAAAAATAAATCAAAACTATTTCTCTTATTTCAAAAAGTTTTGTAAAAAGAAAAGAAAAGAGTTTTTTATACAAAAGAAAATTTTAAAAAGTTCCTAAAAGGAAGTGTAAAAGAAAGAAAATTTAAAACTACCTATATTAGTAAACCCTCCCCCACACTTATCTCATGCATTGTCCTTAGGGGTGAGCATCGGTCGGTTCGGTTCGGTTTTTGCTAATTTTTATAAAACTGAACCGAACCGATTAGACTTAGTAACCGAACCGAACCGAACCGCCTAAGTTCGGTTCGGTTTTTCGGTTTTTTCAGTTAGGCCAATATTTTTCCATCATTTCTTACATTTTTTAATCACCATTATATTATCATCCTTTAATATTCTAATCTCAAATATTCAATACCCAAATTAAAAATAAGAAAAAGACCCTAACCTTAATGTGAATTAAAAATTTCATATTCTAAAACTTTTACGCTATATTTGGGCTCTTATATCAAAACTCACATAATTATTACTAACTTTTAAAGGCAAGAATGAAAAAAAGAACTATATTAATATAAATATTATTCTTAATTGTAATGGTGTACTTAACATAACTTTCACATATTCAACATAAAAAAGATGGTAATGCTAGAAGTAATGAGATAAGTTTTCACTAGTTTGTGTTATGAACTATATGATTCACTAAATTGAAATGGGTGGGGTGATATATAGGGTAAGAGATTCGGTTCGGTTCGGTCGAGTTCGGTTTTTGAAACACAAAACCGAAACCGAACCGAACTAGAGCGGTTCGGTTCGGTACGGGTTCGGGTTTTGGTTTTTGGTCGGTTATTTCGGTTATAACCGAACTCTGCTCACCCCTAATGCATCCTGAATGTGTATGTAGATGAAACAAATGGGAAGGGAAGGAAAATTACGTCATGGTGGTGGCTCCGTTGGTTGTCTAATTGGTTCACGAAATGCGGCCCAATTAAGATAATGTGAATCTTGAAGGAACCCACCAGTGACCTCTCTAAAACGACCCAATAAAATGTTGGAGAACTGTATGATCTTATTGAAAAAATTACCCCCATCCAATTTTCAATTTTCAAAAATAATTACTGAGTCATTTTCTTCAACATTCTTGTCCAATAATGAAGTGTGATTTTGGGAGATGATTGATTTGGATTGAAATGGAATAGGAATAAAAACTGATACCGACTCGGGAATTTGACTCAGATCAAGTCAAGATTCAGCAATGAGAGTCGAAATTGGTTCAAAAATAGGTTCCAAACCAAAGAATTGATGATCACACACTTTCCCTATCAATGAAGTGTGATAATAAGATATTGGTGATTCAACTTCACAGTGTACTGGTATAGCATTCAATATTGACTTTGGAATTAAGAAAAAATCTGATAAAGATATCAGAATCATTATTGAATCAAAAAGTGAAATGAAATCACCAATTTGAGGTTCGGGATCACATTCAGGTTCAACTTCAATTTCAGAAAAGGGATAACTTGTCAGAATGTCCAGGCGACTTTCATAATTTGGAGTTTGGTCAAGTTCAAATGTGTGTTCTGAAATTGCATATTGGTTTCTAAAATAACATGATTCTTGGGTCCAATCTGTAGAGTGAAGGATGTAAGGATTGGTCAACAGTTGACAAGAAAGACTTTCCTCGCTCTGATTGATCAAATAGCTCATCATTGAGTCTAACCTACTGATAGGTAGTGTAACAACATTTTGAGTCTGAATCATGTCTTCCATACTTTTTGCAATTGGTTCTTCTTGAAAAGGTGAGCATGAAAGTTGATTTTGAAAATCGTGGTAAAATTATGAGTCCATCAGATTTTGCGAGTGCTGCTCAGACTCACACAAGGGTTCTATACTCAAGTCCAGTATTGATGGTGAAATCACCTAGAGGGGGGGTGAATAGGTGATATAGCTAATCTATGAACTCAATGCGGAATTTAAAAACTTAATGCAATACACTCAAGTGCAATCAACAAGTGATGCACACACAACCAAGCCAAGCAATTATGAATGCACAATATGAATAGTTGTAAGGCACAAAGTAAAGAGAGAGATAGAGAGAGTCAATGGATCAAGCGCAAACAACAAGATATGTTTCGAGGTTCGAGCACCCAGCTCTACATCCCCGCCTTTGACACACGAAGGATTTCTAATCCACTAGCTAGTCCACAAAGAACTCTCACAAGGAGTACCCAACTCCTCTCTTTACAACCACAACCTCCTCCTTGAGGCAAGCTCCAATCCAACAAAACAATCACCTCACAACTTGAGGGATTAGCACAAAGCAAACACAAGGATCACCTCACAACTTGAGGGATATAACCCAAGGCACAAAGCTAAGTAAAGATTGGGTTTTACAACTTGGTGGTCTAAACAACAACAACAAATAATTTCTTCTCCCACACAAATATCCTATAGAATGAGATAGTAGATGTTGCTCAAGTGTGGAGAAAACCAATGGAATAGAAATCAAAAACACAAAGAAAATCCTTGGGAAATAATAGAAATCAAGATGGTGAAGTTCAATCAAAAGCTTTTCCCAAAAACCCTCTTCTTTGATTTTCCAAACCCTAGCAAAAACACCAAATAGATTGTTCAATTTAAGTCCAAAAACTTCTTTTGATTGCTGTGAAAACACCAGAGAGTAAGAAAAAATTCGCACAAAAAATCTTAGAGAAAACAGGCTATAAATGGGGTATTTATAGCCCCCAGAAAAATATAGCCGTTGGCAGCAGAATCTGCCAAAAATACACTACCGGTCGACCATCCAACGGTCAAATTCTGCCCGTTGCCAGCTACCGGTCGACCGCCCGGTCGACCGAAACAAACAGAGACTAGCCTGCATGCAGTCGGTCGACCTTGCGGTCGGCCGGCCCAATAGGCAGCCAGCGTGCACGTATCCGTGCACGTCGGTCGACCCAAACGGTCGACCGGCTACTTGGTGCGGCTGACCGTTCGGGTCGACCGACCTAGCCTGGCAGAGGCTGTTCTGGTCAGAAAAACTAAGGAATTAAATATCCAATAAATTCTTGTAAACTACTTAAAAATCTCCAAAAATAGTTTTGACAATTTGCA
Organism: Agave tequilana; assembly: GCA_038442645.1. Taxonomy (NCBI): domain Eukaryota; kingdom Viridiplantae; phylum Streptophyta; class Magnoliopsida; order Asparagales; family Asparagaceae; genus Agave; species Agave tequilana. The sequence goes on along the minus strand of JAVJIF010001786.1, from coordinate 29,202 downwards.
TTGATATATAAACATATGATAAAAGTTTTGACTAAAATATCAAGCAATTAAAACTATTTTTGTATCTTACAATATTTTTCAAAAACCAAAAACCGTATTTTCTAAAACTTGGATTTTGAATAGAAAATACATTTTGTCCAAAACTCATCTAAATACAAAAACATGATATTTAAACATTTTGAAGCATGATGCATATGGATAGAAATCCAATATACATGAAACAAATATATATCATAGTTTTTGACTTTAATTCCAAAAATATGTTTTGTTAGAAATACCAAAACATGAAACACATGAAATAGACTATCAAACTAAGTTTGTCTAAATAGTTGAAGCATGCATGTATATAGAACAAATCTAATATACATTAAATCATGTAAACTTGTTTTAATATAATATCTATTCATGCAAACCAAGATCGGTTAAACCAAAAACTGAAAACCAAAACATGAAACGTGTGTGTTGTGAACTTGAGCATATCATACTATTCTAATCTTTACAATTTGGATCTAAACACAAAATTAAACTATGGTACCGATGTCTTCTTGTAGAGCGCCGTCTCCAAGTTGACTCGATCCAAAACTTGATTCACCGAGCTTGACTCCAATGAGTGCTAGATATCATCTTTGACGTCCGGGCTCTTGAATCACCATGTGAAAGCTTCCAAATCATCTTGTTGAAGCTAATCACCAACTAATATCTTGATTAATGATCTGAAACTAAAATCACAAGATTATTAGTACACATAACTACATGAGTTAATCATCATCAAAACTAGAGTGGAAGGCCTTTGGGCCAACAATCTCCCCCTTTTTGATGATGACAAAACTCAAGGAGTTATATATGCATGGATTAAAGTTAAGCTTCAAAGAAGCTCCCCCTTAACTTATGCATAGGGATAAATAACAAATATGTGCAATGAATACTAAACATGAAACATGCATAGATATGCATAAAACAATAAATGGCTCTAGATACCAATGAAAGATATCAATGAAATTTTTAAAAACAAATAAACATGCTCAAGATACCAATTAACAAAAACAAATAAACATGCTCTAGATACCAATTAACAAAAACAAATAAACATGCTTTAGATACCAATTAAACTCAATATATGCAAAACAAAACTAATGATCTAATGATCTCTTTTACAAGCTCTTGATACCAAAACTAAACATGTTCTTTAAATAATGCTTTTGATACCAATTGAACTTAATAAAAACATAAAACATGCATACAAACATGCATATAAACTCAAATTCTTCTCCCCCTTTTTGTCAATCATCAACAAAGGGGTTAAAGACAAACAAAACTAATAAAAACATTTTCTTCTCTTCCTTAAAAAAAATCAATCAAGGGATGTTCTCCCCCTTTTGGTAAAAAAAATATGATACCAATTAAAAATGTGTCAATGAAGTGCATATAGATACCAATTAAAAGTGAAACTATACCAATTGAAAAACAAAAATCTTGATACCAATTGATAAGTAAACAAACAACATACCAATTGTAAATAAACAATCTTGATACTAATTGAAATTAAACATTACAAATTTTGAATTTCTAAACATAAATGTTGATACCAATTTGAAATTAAACATAGATCTTAATGATACCAATTGAAATCAAACAAAGATTTTAATACCAATTGAAATTATTATTCTTTTTAATGCATAAGATATCATATTGAAATCATTATTTTCTATCATAACGCAAGGGAGTGGAATACTAAATACCAATTGAAAGATGAAATACAAGATTTTCTCCCCCTTTATGAAATACCAATAAAAACTATGATAAGGCTCGAATTAAGATACCAATTGAAGGTTAAATCAATTGAAACAAAGTTGAAGACTCAAGCTTATCATAAACAAGATTTGTGCTTAAAGATATAGGGATATAGTAAGCACAAATAAAACATATATATGTATGAAAATTAGATACCAATTGAAATTGATATTCTTTGAAATGCAAGCATACATACATAAAAATATATGAGTACACAAGAAATGTCAAGATTGATACCAATTGAAAGAATTCAATGATACCAATTGAAACAACAATAAGGTCAAGTGTATATCTCATATTCCTACCACCCATTTCATGCTCAAGTTTAAAATGATTTTCAATAAAGCACATACAAGGCATGGTCGCCCAACCAACCGCCCTTGGAAGGTAGGGGTTTTCAAAAATAGGTTTGAAAGTGAAGTATGTTTGAAAATCTCTACCAAAGTGAAGAATACGAACTAGTTGTAGGAAAAACTTTTAAACTAGTACGAAATCCTTCAAGCAAGGAATAAAGCAAAATTGTTTTTCATAAAACACATGCAAATCACATGATCACTAAACACTCAAAATCCATAAAGCCCATATCATAGTCTCATGAAAACAAATCATGAGTAAACTAATAAGGTGAGTGAACAAGTGTTATGTGACACATATCAACATGAAAATATTCAATTAAGCTCATGTGAAATTCCTTAAAAACAAAACACATGAAAAACTAAATTTTCATTACCGATTGAAATTACCTAAAAATATGAAAAATCATGAAAATCATCAATTGAAATCATCAAAACGATTTAAACTTCAAGGCATATGTATGTCATGTACAAACTAAAGTATACATACATATCCTAAACATAATGAGTCCACAAAAGTATATGCATGAAGGCACGTGGCTCAAGGATGTATATGTATATCTAATAGTTTGGACAGGATAGACATATACATGAAGTTAAAACACATGATCATGAAAACATATCCAAAATAGGAATATAGGTTAAAATGCATGAATCTTCAAAACTAGACTATACTAGCACATCTAATGGGTACAAATAGGCAATCAAGCACAAACATATATAAAGATTTATTTGTGGCCCACTATATGTACAAGCATAAATCCTAGTCTTAATGAAAACTAACATCTAAACGTATATTCAAATCATGAAGCATAAAACGGGTCAAAAATAAGAATGATCATGAAGTAAATCCACATGCTATTAGAGTCATGATATACATAATAGCCAATAAACATCAAAACATGTGGCAAAAACAAAGATCATAAAACTATAAACATCCAAATGGTCATAATGCATATGCATGTGCATTAGATCTAGGGCATACATGTTAGTTTAAACAAAGTGAGAACACTAAATATAGATTCATATAAAATATGGGTGCTCAAGTAACTAAACATGTATAACACTAATCTAATCAACATGACATAAGCATGATGAACAATAAAACAAGACATACTATGAATAGATGAACATGAAAAGCATGCAAATAAAAATGGGAGTTAAAGAATGATACCAAAACCAATGATGGTACTTCTCTAGTTCTCCAAACTAATGGTGGTCCTCTCCACCAAAACTCCCCTTGAAAGTGATGCATCCAAAAATGGTTCTCTTTAAGCTTGGAACGCATCCACCTCAAGGCACCAACACTCTCACGTTATGCGAGATCCCACACCTACATCAAAAATTAAAGGGGTGGTCTTTGGTACCCATTTTCTTTTGGGTCCAGGGGGTTAGTATCCTTCCTAACCCAAACAAGATTATTTGCTAAATTTTAACATGTAAACGATCATAGCAAAATCTAGCAAGATGGCCTTTTCGACCACAATGTGTACATGTGTACACATGAGAATACATGTTATGGTTGTGTCCGTGAGGAGCATGTGTATGCCGTGAATGGTGTGCATGCAAGGTTGGAACTTGTTTCTTTCGAACCAAGGTTTCCAAGCGTGAATGGTTCAAAGCACATTGGCTCAAAGTGGAGCCCAAACTATCACACTCATCTTCAAAACATTTATATCTTTTTCAATACTTGAAGATAAAGTGGAGCATGCAATAGGTGTGCTAGAAGAAGAAGCTATACTAGCATGGCACACATGAGAATCAATATCAATTTTTAAAGATTCATTTTTCTTTAAAACAAGATCCAATTCTTTTGTAATGAGATCAATTTCATTTTTCAAAACAAGGTTATCTTTTAAAACAAAATCCAATTTAGAAGATTAAACCTCATTGTTTTTCACAACATCAACACAATCATCTTTGCTTTTTAAAACATCAATCTCTTTTAGGGCAAGGTCTAGTTGAGATCTTAGTAAGTCACGTTCACTAGTAATCTTTTCCTTCTCTTACAAAACTGATTCAAAAGTAGAACACAAATCCTTTAATTCATTTTTCAAAACAAGATTATCCTCTTTCAAAAGTTTGTGTTTTTCCAAGAAATTTTCAAGCTTTGTGGCAAGTTCCATATTTAAGGTCTGAGCTTTTAAGCAACCATCACAATAGGAACTAGAGCAATCATCTAATTGAGAATCCGATTGTACCTCAAGGGAGTCCTTCCCTTGGACCATGAAGCAATGCTCTTCGGACTTTTCTCTCATAGATCTCCTCATCTTGTTAATAATCCTTGGAAGCTTGGGAGAAGTCAATATGCTCCAAACTGCAAAAGCTGAGTCATAACGATCAAACACCGGTAAAAGATGTTCATTAAGAGATGCTCTAAGTGCTCTAAGTGCTAATGCATTAGCCTTTTTGTGTTTACTACTATTAGGGAAGGATTCTAAAGTGGAGGCTTGAAAAACAAGATGACCTAGTGATTTTAAATGCCTACTCATATTTACCTTCTAAGTATCAAGTCTAAAATGGTCAAACATAGGAGGGCTATCCATGAGTGTAACTATATGTGTGCAAATGAACAATGCAAATGAAGATTAGCAAACCAAGATCTCACTCCTAGGTGGTTAAACCTAAATATCAGGAGCGTAGGCTTTGATACCAATTGAAATCACCTAGAGGGGGGGGGGTGAATAGGTGATATAGATAATCTATGAACTCAATGCGGAATTTAAAAACTTAATGCAATACACTCAAGTGCAATCAACAAGTGATGCACACACAACCAAGCCAAGCAATTATGAATGCACAATATGAATAGTTGCAAGGCACAAAGTAAAGAGAGAGATAGAGAGAGTCAATGGATCAAGCGCAAACAACAAGATATGTTTCGAGGTTCGAGCACCCAGCTCTACATCCCCGCCTTCGACACACGAAGGATTTCTAATCCACTAGCTAGTCCACAAAGAACTCTCACAAGGAGTACCCAACTCCTCTCTTTACAACCACAACCTCCTCCTTGAGGCAAGCTCCAATCCAACAAAACAATCACCTCACAACTTGAGGGATTAGCACAAAGCAAACAAAAGGATCACCTCACAACTTGAGGGATACAACCCAAGGCACAAAGCCAAGCAAAGATTGGGTTTTACAACTTGGTGGTCTAAACAACAACCACAAACAATTTCTTCTCCCACACAAATATCCTATAGAATGAGATAGTAGATGTTGCTCAGTGTGGAGAAAACTAATGGAATGGAAATCAAAAACACAAAGAAAATCTTTGGGAAATAATAGAAATCAAGATGGTGAAGTTCAATCAAAAGCTTTTCCCAAAACCCTCTTCTTTGATTTTCCAAACCCTAGCAAAAACACCAAATAGATTGTTCAATTTAAGTCCAAAAACTTCTTTTGATTGCTGTGAAAACACCAGAGAGTAAAAAAATTCGCACAAAAAATCTTAGAGAAAACAGGCTATAAATGGGGTATTTATAGCCCCCAGAAAAATATAGCCGTTGGCAGCAGAATCTGCCAAAAATACACTACCGGTCGATCGGCCGGTCGACCGTCCAACGGTTAAATTCTGCCCGTTGCCAGCTACCGGTCGACCGCCCGGTCGACCGGAACAAACAGAGACTAGCCTGCATGCAGTCGGTCGACCTTGCGGTCGGCCGGCCCAATAGGCAGCCAGCGTGCACGTATCCGTGCACGTCGGTCGACCCGAACGGTCGACCGGCTACTTTGTGCGGCCGACCGTTCGGGTCGACCGACCTAGCCTGGCAGAGGCTATTCTGGTCAGAAAAACTAAGGAATTAAATATTCAATAAATTCTTGTAAACTACTTAAAATCCAAAAATAGTTTTGACAATTTGCATTGATATATAAACATATGATAAAAGTTTTGACTCAAATATCAAGCAATTAAAACTATTTTTGTATCTTACAATATTTTCCAAAAACCAAAAACCGTATTTTCTAAAACTTGGATTTTGAATAGAAAATACATTTTGTCCAAAACTCATCTAAATACAAAAACATGATATTTAAGCATTTTGAAGCATGATGCATATGGATAGAAATCCAATATACATGAAACAAATATATATTATAGTTTTTGACTTTAATTCCAAAAATATGTTTTGTTAGAAATACCAAAACATGAAACACATGAAATAGACTATCAAACTAATTTTGTCTAAATAGTTGAAGCATGTATGTATATAGAACAAATCTAATATACATTAAACCATGTAAACTTGTTTTGATATAATATTTATTCATGCAAACCAAGATCGGTTAAACCAAAAATCGAAAACCAAAATATGAAACGTGTGTGTTGTGAACTTGAGCATATCATACTATTCTAATCTTTACAATTTGGATCTAAACACAAAACTAAACTATGGTACCGATGTCTTCTTGTAGAGCGCCGTCTCCAAGTTGACTCGATCCAAAACTTGATTCACCGAGCTTGACTCCAATGAGTGCTAGATATCATCTTTGACGTTCGGGCTCTTGAATCACCATGTGAAAGCTTCCAAATCATCTTGTTGAAGCTAATCACCAACTAATATCTTGATTAATGATCTGAAACTAAAATCACAAGATTATTAGTACACATAACTACATGAGTTAATCATCATCAAAACTAGAGTGGAAGGCCTTTGGGCCAACAGATGGTTGTTTATTTTGAATTGGTGAGACTGGAAAAGATGAGTAGGACTCTTGAAAATTTTGTTGAGATGATGAGTCCAACATATTTTGAAATCGTTGCACTGTTTCACAAAAGGCTTCCAAACACTTTTCTAGCTCAGATTCTTCTTCAATTGGATATTCTAGAAAAGGAGTATATGGTGTTTGATTTGGGAAGGATTGTAAATTTAGCAATTTTTAAATTTGTTGTTTGGACTCGAGCATGACTTCTATACTCCTTTTCAAATTGGATTTTTCTTCGGTTGGTGGAACAGGAAAAGGAGTATATGAATCAAAATCGGGGAATGAATATTGTGAAAATTGTGGACATGGTGGTTGACAATTTGACTCGGGGAAGGTGAATCCCCATAAACTCTGTGAATAGTGAAAATTATTTGAAAATTATAGTCCTAAGATTGGGGATATGGGTCATATTGAGTCGGATAATCCCAACTCGACATATATGGTTGGTTCATGTTGTACATAGTCGGGTTGGAGTTATCCGAGTCAAATGAGGTCAGAGTGAAATCTGGATTCATATTATGATTGAAAAAATTATTGTTGTTAAAATTCATTTCACAATATACAAAAAAGAAAACAAACAAACAAATGGACAAACAAAACAAAGATAAAGAAAAAGAAAACAAGCTTATGTCAGAATTGACTTAGACCTAGACGACTCCTAACTGGTTAGACTGTCCACGGGGGATACATTGTTGGACTCTAACCACGAGTTAATTGGCCAGGTAAGGGCAAGATCAGTGGGAGGTATCCGTGCCGGAGCAACGTGCCAAATTATGCCAAACCACTGTTCTTCGAGGTTTCGCCTCTCAATCCCCAACCTTAGACATCAATCTGACAAGAGTCAAACTCTAACAATTTCTCCCTTAGTTCAATCTCTTAAATGAGTCCGAGATGTCCCTAGGGGCCAACGTCTAGCAATTTTTATTAAGGCTTGGGTTGTGTGAGTGGGGAGGTGATTTTTGGGCTAAGGGAGGGTAATGACTTTCCCACCTTATGTTGTATTGGGTTTTTCCCTTAAGTTCAATTCGTGCAGTGTGCAATATAGATAAGAATGAGCATACAAAGAGAGTAAATCATCCACATATTTTTCTAACTATATGCTATGCAATATGTGCACCTCCATCAAGATCATAACAACACAAGACCAAGATACAGTATATTGGAATGAAAATTAACATGTGCCTAGGTGCAAATGTCTAAATCATTTTAAAGCATCTAATTTCCGTATTTCAGTTCTTAAAATTATCATAGTGCACAGGTAATATAAACAAAAACTAGCAGCAGAATATCAGAATATACAAGAATTTACCCCACCACACAAGCAAGTGTGGACTTCTGCAATGCTAAAACTTTAACCTGCACACCAAAAAACAAAAAAGAAAAGTTAACAAAAACATGCAATCAAACCGTTCCCATCCCCGGCAACGACGCCAAAATTTGATCGGGGAAAAATCGCGCACAAAAAAGTGTATGTTTTGAAATCAAGAATTAAAGTGTGTGTGCTTTGGCTTCCTCGACACTTCCGTTATAGCATAGATGCTAAAACGAGTCGAATCCATAAGGACGGGAGGTGGTAGAAGCTTTACCGGTTGATTCACGTGAGTATTAAAAGTTCTTCAATGCTTGAAAGAATGAAAAGAAAGGAAAATAAAGAATAGAAAAGAGAAGTACGATGAAACACAAAGAAGTGGGAAACATAGAAAAGAAGATATTTGTGATTTTTGATATATTTCTAAAATAAGTGAAAAAAGAGAAAACTCATGACTACTAACTACTAATGACTTTACCAACGTGCTAACCTCTTAGTGATAGTTGCTTCACATGTATCATTAGCCATCACTAGTCCTTAGTTCAAGAGCTTTTCAAAGCATGACCCATATGTAACTTATCACATCCAAACTCAACAAAACAAGAGCAAGCTACACTTAAACCATCAAAACTAAACAAGAGTAAGCATGAAGTAAAGTAATGTGAGCTTGTTAGAGAGTTAGGATGTTAGAGTGTTAGATCCATCATCATGAGCCATCAATAGCTCTTGTAAGAGCAAGGCCAAGTAGAGGCTATTAGATTTATGTGAATTATCAGGTAAGAAGTTTCACAAGTTAGTGGTTAGTAGTTAGTTGCCATGAGAGAAAAGATTACCTAAACATGTAAAAAGTTAGAGAAGAAGCAAACAGAGATAAAGGAAGAACCTTCTATATAGTGTCACCCTCCATTACAAGAACTTTCTCTTCTATCCTATGATCACTCTCTTTCCTATTACATGATCTATAAAAATGAAAAATGCAACAGAAGAAGAAGAACAACTAACTTAAATTACCCTAAACTACAACAAGGAGAAGAAACTACCCTAACTCTCTATATTTTTCCTCTCTGCAAAACCCCAGGGGGTATTTATAGGCACCAGGGGGAGGGGGCCAGGGGACAAACCCTCGCCTAAAGTACAGGTGCGGTCGCGCCCGTATGGCCACGGAAACACAGCTATGGCCATGTTTCTGCAGCCATAGTACGGCCTTGCGCGCACGACAAGCTGTCCTGTCACCTCCTATCGGCTGCATGTCTCGGTTTTGGGTTTTGGGTCCCTGATTTTGATAGAATAACCCTCGTAGGTCAATGGCTATCTTTATAGGCTTTTAATCACCAATTAAATGGTGATTTTGGGTCTTCTTCTTCATTGCACACCATGGACCTAGAAACATAAAAGAGAGGTATTATTAGCAGAATTTAATATTAAATAAATGTGAAGATGTGGTATGAAATATGCAGTTTTAGAGACTAATCAGTTACCACAGTAACAGTCCCGGAGGTACCGGTGACGACCTCGGCATTGACAGTCTGCACCAAGTGAGATGGCTCCCGTCTTTACGAACATCGTACGCACAATTATAGAAAGGGGGTTCGAGAGTGCATCAACAGAGCTTGCTCCAGCCATGGACATCGTGAAAGAATTGGCTCATCAGATGGTATAATAAGATCTTATTCAACATCAGTCGAGGCTAGTCGAACAGCTGAGGATATGCTTGAAGGAACTAGGACCCCGAAGAAGGCTAGTCTGGTGGACGAGCCTCGACTGATGTTGAATAAGATCCTTGCTGCTCAAGAATGCGAGCAGAAAGAGATGGAGAAGCAGATGGCTGAGGAGTCCCGTCACCTCAATGACTTCCAAGCCAGCTATCAAAGATTGGTTGACGACTCCAGAGAATCTGAGGTCATCACCAAAAATACAGAGCAAGTTATAGCCACTGCTCAGGCAGCTATTGCCAAGGCACAAGCCTTGATTCAGGTAAATAAGCAGAAGCTTATTATTGCTAGAAAAAGACTGGAGGAGATAGAGGCTGCCAAGAAGCGGATCCAAGAAGATCTTACTGCTTGTTCTTTCAAGTTGAAATCTCTTCAAGCATAGTTGGCTACGAAGAAATTAATATCAGAGGAAGAATTGAGGGTTCAATCTTGGGCAGAGATTGAGAAGGCACACGAGCTTAAGATGCAGCGCCTTCAGGACCGGATTTACTCTTTAACTGAGCGAGATTAGCCCCCACCTTTTATTATTGTATCTTTTTTTTGTTACACTCTATTTGTTAAATAAGAGAGTGTTTTGTATCACTTTTATCATTTTAACAACAATAATAAAAGTTATCAAATTTTGTCTCATCTTTATCCCTCCTTTGTGTTTGAGAATCCGACAGACTCTTTGTTGTGTAGGAGAACGCAACTCTCATAGACGCGGCTCTTGACCAATGTGGAGACGCAGTTCTTAGCCTTGCTGGGACGTGACTATGAGTTGTAGAGGAGAAACTCAGACAATACTAAATTGTTGATGAGACACGACCCTGAATTGTAGGGGAGACGCGACCTTGAGTTGTTGAGAGACGCGACTCTGAATTGTTAAGAGGACGCGGCTCTGGATTGTTTGAGAGACGCGGCTCTGATTCACTTAGAGGATGCGGCTCTGAATTATTGAGGACCCAGCTCTGATTTTTTGAGAGACGCGACTCTGCATTGTTAAGAGGACACGACTCTGAATTGTTAAAGGGACGCAATCCTGAATTGATATGAGAACGCGACCCTGTATTGGGGATAGACGCAGCCCTGAGCTCTTCAAATTGCTGGAGGCGACACAGCCCTCGTTCGTGAAAGGACACAGATTTAAGATGCGGCTTTGAATTATAAAAGACGCGGTCCTCGTTCTGTTGAGGAAACACAACCTTTAATTTGTGAAGGGACGCGGACTTCAAAAGGCGGCCCTTGAAGCGTCGCATGCAGTTTATAAAGACACGAAGATCTAGCTGGATCTTTCAAGGCAAAGCTGACGTTGACGGTTGGCGACGCGTGTCGTTGGGACTTCCCGGAGCAAACATCCACGTGTCTCACTTAGACTGGATATGATATTCGCGTAGCGAATTAAGGCCATTAATTGGCCTTTAAGAACGGCTTTGATTTTTATGCTGTTAATTAATGGCCATTAGCGAGCCTATAAATAGGCTATGAGCCTCTTAACAGATGAATAGCCTCTTAACCGTCATTCATCTTGACTGCTTTCCTTCGCGGACATGTGTTCTAAAGAACTCCATCTTGATGTTTTCCTTCAAGGGCATGTGCTCTGAAAAACTTTCAGAGTTCTTTATAAAAACCTACAGCTTTGATGATTTCTTGCGATCTTCGATTATATTGTTAAGTGATTTCAAAATCAAAATTTTCATGGTCGTATCTTAATAGATGATTTCCATCCTCCAGAGAACTTTTCTTCTGGTAGAAAATGGCTTTTACCATGATAAGGCTCTGTTTCCTTAAAGCTCTGTCATCGCCGATTATGAGGAGACTTTGCCTCTTGATCTCTTCCTGAAACTTCTGAAAACCTCTTTCTTGAAGTTTAGGTAGTCGACTTGAGATTCATGCGTCCATGATCTGCAAATGCAATCCTCGTGTTAATTGATGAAATGTGAACTTATTGACTTCTAAGTCTCAAGTTCTTCAAACGCGAGCATAGTGAACTCTGCATTTTGAAGCCTTAAACGCAAGCTTTTGCATAAGACTCACATCTGGAGTTTATGACTTAGAAAATTTTAAGACTTGTGTCTACTCTTTTGAAGTCTTTAGACGCGAATGTGGTGAACTCCACGTCTTGAAAACCTTATACGCTCTTTTAAAATCTTAGATGAAAAATGTGGCAAACTCTGCATCTTGAAGTCTTAGACGCGGATCTATAATGTCTGCCTCTGGAATTCATAATTTTAGAAAGTTTAAGGCCTGCGTCTGCGCCTTTAATATATGCCCCGCATTTCAATCATTAGACACAAGTCTAATATTAAGCTTGCATTCAGATCCATATTTTCTATCTTTACAGAGCGTGGTAAACTCTGCGTCTGTGAGATTCGCATCTGCATTTCATGACTTTAGATCCGCGTCTGTGTTTCTGAATTCATATTTTCTGTCTTTGTAGAAATTTAACCCTCGGACTTTTTCGTTCCACGTTGTGACCATATCGTTGGTGCTGGTTCAGTGTCTTTGCCGCATTCATTGAGGTAGACATGAAACAATTTGTTCGTTCGATTGGTGACCACTTGAGGAGTCAGAACTTCTATCCAAAGGCGAGAAATATCCGCGCGGTTCTCGATACACATCAAGACATTATTGGACATGATGCACCAGTAAGGTCTCGAATCCATCCTGATCACAATGAGCATGGCATATTTGAAGGTCACGGTAAAGAGGACGTCACAAGTAAGGTCTCAGATTCTTCCTTCACCAATCTTGTTCAAAGAATTGAGCGACAGCAGCGAAAAATTCATGCTCATTAGATGACTTTTTGGTGGTAGAGCTTCCCATTAAGCGAAGGATTATGGCCTTGTTAAGACCTTCGCACCAGTTGGTCAGGTGGAATCAAACACTCCCTTGCATTTTGACCTGGAGAAACATCATTGTTCTCAAAAGGAGAGGAGATTGATCTGCTATTCCAGCCACAGTCAAGAGATGAACTTTGTGTATCTTCAATATCTCAAGCAGTGAGTGAAACCTTTCGCTGAGCAAGTGGGATTTTTTTGTACTCCTTTATTATAACACTCAATCTTATTGAAAAAGAGAGCAATTTGTATAACTTTCATATTTTTGAATATAAATAAAAGTGACACTTTTTTGCCTTCTAATTTGCCTCGACTTCCTTTTTGCAATGAAAATCAGACAAGCGAAAGCAATTATCTTTGACTTTCTAGAAGTGTGATATTCTAACTTAGCAAGTCAAAGTTGAAAATTTCCATTTAAGAAATTTGAAAAGGCTTCTGTCAGAGGTGTGATATTAACTTGATAGGAGTGAAATAGGTTTTATGGGCTTGCCATTCTATGGGTGAGAATGACAAGTAAAGTTTTCACTCCACGGAGAATTGTGATTGAGTCTTCATCAGAGGTTTAGTATTAATGTAATTAAGACTCCGCTGGGGATTAGTGAGAACACTATTAAAGGTGTGATATTAACCGAATAGTGATTTTAAGTGGACCTGCTTTTCTATTGACGAGAATAACAAGTAAGACGAGACCCGTCGGGGATCTAAGTATTTCTTTACCGTCAGAAGTGTGATATTAACTTAACAGATTGGATTGAATCTTATCAGAGGTGTGATATTAACTTGATAAGGATGTGAGCTAGAGGTGTAATGTTAACATAACTCCCCAGGAATTTCAGTTTTGTTTGGGAATACTGAGGATACCACTGTCATAGGTGTAGTGTTGAACTTAACAGTGGAGGTAATGCTAAAGGTGTAATTTCGAACTTAGCATTGGTCATCTTGACTTCGATACGGAAGTTCGAGGGAAAGTCATTGCCATAGGTATAGTGTTAAACTTAATAATGAACCAGAGGCTAGAGGTGTGATGTTGAACTTAGCATCGCTCGTCTCAGCTTTGATAATGTTGAACTTGGCAGCAACTTGATCACTGTTAGAGGTATGTGTTGGCCCAGAGGCCTTCCACTCTAGTTTTGATGATGATTAACTCATGTAGTTATGTTTACTAATAATCTTGTGATTTTAGTTTCAGATCATTAATCAAGATATTAGTTAGTGATTAGCTTCAACAAAGAAGTTTAGAAGCTTTTCATGGTGATTCCGGTGCCCGAGCTTCAAGTTCATACCTTTGCACTCGGTGGATCACGCGTTTGGGATCGAGTCAACTTGAAGATGGAAGATCATCAAGAAGACTTAGGTATCCTAGTTTAGTTTAGTTTGTTTAGATCCATGTGTATAGATAAGAATAGTTGATATGCTCAAGTGCACAACACACACCTTTTATGTTTTTCGGTTTTAGTTTAACCGATATTTGTTTTCATGAATAGATTGATCAAAACAAGTTTAATTGGTTTATGTATAGTAGTTTCTTTCTATACATGCATGCTTAAACTTCTTAAATAAACTTATTTTGACTTTCCTATTCATGTATTGAAAAAGTCAAGTTTGATAAAATACAAGTTTTGGTTTTTGGTAAAAATGTTAAAACACAAAAATAGTTTCATATGCTTGATATTTGAGCTAAACTTTTTATCACATGTTTATGTATCAATGCAAAATGTTTAAAACTATTTTTGGGTAATTTTACAAGACTTAAAAGATTTTTAATAAATTATTTTTACCCAGGTTTCTGACCCAGATTGTGGCTGACAGGCTAGGTCGGTCGACCGAACCAAGGGCCGGTCGACCGTTGCGTTCGACCGACGTGCACAGCTTTGTGCACGTTTGTCAGACACAAGGCCAGCCGACCGGACGGTCGACCGGACCAGAGAGCTTTGCTCTCTGTATCTGGGCGGTCGGCCGGTCGGCCGACCGGAGCAGAGAAGTCTGCTCTCTGTATCTGGGCGGTCGGCCGGGCGGTCGATCGGGTTTGCCCAACGGTCATATTTTAGATCGTTGGCAGTCGACCGGGCCGGTCGACCGCAAGCCTGTCAGGCTGCCAGATCAGCCTAACGGCTAGTTTTCTGTTGGGGCTATAAATACCCCATTTCTTCATGGTTTTAACTAAGATTTTTAAGAGAAAAAATTCTTACTTTTCTGAAGTGTTTTTACAAGTTTTCAAAAGAGTTTTAAGTGCAAAAAGATCCATCTTATTTGTTTTAAAGTATTTGTCATTTTCAAAGAAAATAGGTTTTTGGGAATTGGTTTATTGTTCTTCAATTCAATATCTATTTGGTATTTTTCCCAAGAGTATTTCTTTGATCAAAACACTTGTTTTCCACACTTGAGCTTATCTTCTATCCTATTCTATTTAGGATCTTTGTTTGTGGAAAAAGGAAAGAGGTTTGTGGTTGAAACATACCACTTGTTGTAAATCCTTGATTTCTTTTGTTGCTCCCTCTTTGGTAGAGGTTGAGGTTGTTGTATTGGGTTGGTGTTTGCTCCCTCTTTGGTAGAGGTGGAGATTGTTGTTTACTCCCTCTTGGTGAGGTGGAGTTGGAGTTGGTTTGTATCCCTCAAGTGTGAGGTGGATTGGTTGTTGTTTGGCTACGGGCCTACCCCTCGGTTGTGAGGCGGTGTTAGAGAGAGGAGTTCAGTACTCCTAGTGTTGTAACAAATCCTCCTCGGTGGAGGTTCCCTCGGTGGGAGTATAGTGGATTAGAAATCCTTCTCGGTGAATAGCCCTCCTATGTTTGATATTTCTAGACTTGAGATTTGGAAGGTTATGATGAGTTGTTATTTGAAGGCCCTAGGTTTGCATGTCTTTCTTGCCGCTACCAAGAAATGCTATCTTGGTAACCGCAATCATATAGGGGCCAATGCACAAGCCCTTGAGGCTATTAGAAGCACGCTTTCAAAAGAATATCTTATGCTTGTTTCTAATCTTGATTCCGTTTTTGCAGTGTGGAACAAGTTGACAACCACCACTACCTCCAAGCTTCAATTGCCTATCAACAGGAGGAGTCTAGTGGAGAATCCGAGTCACAATGCTATACGGTCCAAGGGAATGACTCCCTTGAGGTATAATCGGAACTTCTACTAGATAGTGATAATAATGATGCTAGTTCTTCTTGCAATGATTTTGTTGATGCCCATGCCTTGAATGAAGAACTTTCAATAGTCTGTGAAAAATTGATTGAAAAATATAACATTTTGAAAAAGAAAAGTCTAGGCCTTAATAAAGAAAATAAGAGTTTGCATTCTAGACTTAACAATGTTTTGCAAGAGAAGGTGGAGATCTATAATGAAAGGGATTCATTGAGATCTCAACTTAATCTTGCTTTAAATGAAAATAAGATTTTGAAAAATAGAAATGATTGTAATGATGTTTTGAAAAACAATGAGGCTTTATCTTCAAAATTAGATTTTAATTTAAGAGATAACAATTCTTTGAAAAGAGAATTGATTTTATTTCAAAAGAGTTAGAAATTTGTTTAAATAAAAATAAATATTTGAAAAATGATATTGCTTCCCATGTTTGCCATGCTAGTGTAGCTTCACCTAGCATACCTATTGCATGCACCTCTTCTTCTAGGATTAATGATGATTTTTGTTTGTTAAAGAAGAGAATGGATTGTTTGGGCTCCACCTTGAGCAAATGTGCCAAGAGCCATACACGGATGGAATCCTTGTTTCGGAAGAAACAAGTTCCTATTATGCATGCACACCCTACACGGCATACACATGCTCCTCACGGACACACCCATCACATGTATGCTCATGTGTACACTTGTACACATTGTGGACGTAAGGGCCACCTTGCTAAATTTTGCTATGATAGAATTCATGATGTAAATTTAGCAAATAATTTTGTTTGGGTTAGAGAAGGTACTAACCCCCATGGACCC
The DNA here is from genome assembly GCA_038442645.1 of Agave tequilana. Classification (NCBI taxonomy): domain Eukaryota; kingdom Viridiplantae; phylum Streptophyta; class Magnoliopsida; order Asparagales; family Asparagaceae; genus Agave; species Agave tequilana. The sequence continues at coordinate 12,567 of JAVJIF010001786.1, read as the reverse complement.
AAAAGATTATGGGTACCAAAGACCACCCCTATTGTTTATGATGTAGGTGTGGGCTCTCACATGACGTGAGAGTAACCGTACCTTGGAGTGGATGCGTTCCGAGCTTCATGGAAATCAATTGGATGCATCACTTTCAAGGGAAGTTTGGTGGAGAGGACCACCATGTTTTTGAGACAAGGAAAGTTGCCTTCTAGGTTTTGGTAACGATTCCTAACTCCTATTTATTGTTTACATGCTTTCCATGTTCATTATTTATAGCATGTTTTGTGGTTTGTAGATTATTATGTTAATGCCATGATTATTAGACCCTTGACATACATGTATAGTATTTGAGACACCCATGCTTATATGGACCCATACTTAGTGTTCTCACCTTGTTTAGCTATCATGTACATCATAGTTCTAATAACATGTGGATTTACGTAATAATCATATTTAAGGTTTATCATGATGATTTTTTTTTGTCTTGTTTTATGCTTCATGCTTTGAATATATGTTTAGATGTTAGTTTTCACTAAAACTATGTATATACTTGTGCATATAGTGGGCCACAAATAAATCTATATATATATTTATGCTTGAATACTTATTTGAACCCATTAGATGTGCTAGTATAGTCTAGTTTTGATGATTCATACATTTTAAACTTGTATTGCTATTTTTGGATTTGTTTTATGAGTTTTAATTTCTTGTATATGTTTATTTTGCCAAACTTTAAGATATACATGTATACCCCTTTGAGTCATTTGCTTTTCATGCAAATCTTTATTTATGGACTCAATTGTGTTTAGGGATATGTATGTATACTTCTTGTGTTGACAAAAACATACATATACCTTGAAATGAATTTTGTTTTAATAAAGATTTAGTTGTTTCATGTTTTTGTTGTTCATGTTTAAACTTCATGTATATGTCCATTTTATCTAAATTATTGTTATACATATACATCCTTTGAGCCACGTGCCTTCATGCCTATATCTTTGTGGACTCGTTGTGTTTGGATATGTATGTATACTTTAGTTTGTATAAGATATACATATACCTTGAAGATTAAATAAGTTTTGATGATTTTCTTGTTTCAAGGAATATTGGGCTTAATTGAATACATTCATGATCATGTTCTTCACATTGTATTTGTACACTCACATTTCTTGTTTACTCATGCTTTGTTTTCATGAGTTATATTTATGCTTCATTGATTATGAGTGTTAGCTATTTTGTGAATTTCATGTTTTTATGAAAAATATTTTTGTTTTATTCCTTGCTTGAAGGATTTCGTACTAGTTAACAAAAATTTTCATTTTAACTAGTTCGTATTCTTCATTGTGATATGAGGTATACACTTGCTATGATTGTTGTTTCAATTGGTATCATTGAATTCTTTCAATTGGTATCAATCTTAACATTTCTTGTATACTCATATAGTTTTATGTATGTATGCTTACATTTCAAATAGTATCAATTTCGTTTGGTATCTAATCTTTTCATACATATAATTTTGTTTATGCTAGAGCTTGAGCTTCAACTTTCTTTCAATTGATTTAATTTTCAATTGGTATCTTATTTCAAGCCTACGCATAGTTTTTGTTGGTATTTCATAAAGGGGGAGAAAATTCGATTTTCATATTTCAATTGGTATTTGTATTTTCACTCCCTTACTTTACGATAGAAATTAGTCATTTCATTTGATATCATATACTTAAAAAGAATAATAATTTCAACTGATATCAAGATGTTTATTTGAAAAATTTAAATTGAAATCTCAAAATTTTGTTTAAAGAAAAATACTCAAAAGTTTTGATTTGTATTGCCTATATGCAAGAAGAGCTTAACATCTCTTCTACATATAGATTCATGATGAGTGTATCTTGTATTGAAGAGCTTGACAACTCTTTTTTATGTGGTACACGTGTGTAGGGGGAGCTTCACATCTCCTCTTATGCATTACATATCATGTGTTATGTGAGTTAGGGCTTGTCATCCCTTCTTCATGTAATGCATGTGTGTAGGGAAGTTAACTTAGCGTCTTCCTCTTCATGAATGTATATAGCATATAACATTTATTGATCTTTGTTTACTTTCAATTGGTATCAAGATGCTACCTTGACATATTTTCAATTGATATCTTAATTGATTGTCACCCCTATAATGATATTTTTTGTTTTAGACAAAAAGGGGGAAGAAAAATTTATTGATTTAGTTTTGTTTTTACCCCTTTATTGATGATTGACAAAAAGGGGGAGAAAGATTTTGAGTTTTTAAGTTTTATATATGCATATTTATGTTTTGCATATATTAAGTTTAATCTAGTTTAATTTTAATTGGTATCTAGAGCATGTTTTGTTTTTGAACATTTCATTGGTATCTAGAACCTTTTATTGTTTATGCATAACATTCATTGCATATTTATGTTTATTTGTTTATGCATGAGTTAAGGGGGAGCTTCTTTGAAGCTTAACTTTAATCCATGCATATATAACTCCATGAGTTTTGTCATCATCAAAAATGGGGAGATTGCTGGCCCAGAGGCCTTCCACTCTAGTTTTGATGATGATTAACTCATGTAGTTATGTTTACTAATAATCTTGTGATTTTAGTTTCAGATCATTAATCAAGATATTAGTTGGTGATTAGCTTCAACAAAGGAGTTTAGAAGCTTTTCATGGTGATTCCGGTGCCCGAGCTTCAAGTTCGTACCTTTGCACTCGGTGGATCACGCGTTTGGGATCGAGTCAACTTGAAGATGGAAGATCGTCAAGAAGACTTAGGTATCCTAGTTTAGTTTAGTGTGTTTAGATCCATGTGTAAAGATAAGAATAGTTGATATGCTCAAGTGCACAACACACACGTTTTATGGTTTTTCGGTTTTAGTTTAACCGATATTTGTTTTCATGAATAGATTGATCAAAACAAGTTTAATTGTTTATGTATAGTAGTTTCTTTCTATACATGCATGCTTAAACTTCTTAAACAAACTTATTTTGACTTTCCTATTCATGTATTGAAAAAGTCAAGTTTGATAAAATACAAGTTTTGGTTTTTTGGTAAAAATGTTAAAACACAAAAATAGTTTCATATGCTTGATATTTGAGCTAAACTTTTTATCACATGTTTATGTTTCAATCCAAAATGATAAAACTATTTTTGGGTATTTTTACAAGACTTAAAAGATTTTTAATAAATTATTTTTACCCAGGTTCTGACCCAGATTGTGGCTGACAGGCTAGGTCGGTCGACCGGGAGGTCGACCGAACCAAGGGCCGGTCGACCGTTGCGTTCGACCGACGTGCACAGCTTTGTGCACGTTTGTCAGACACAAGGCCGGCCGACCGGACGGTCGACCGGACCAGAGAGCTTTGCTCTCTGTATCTGGGCGGTCGGCCGGTCGGCCGACCGGAGAAGAGAAGTTTGCTCTCTGTATCTGGGCGGTCGGCCGGGCGGTCGACCGGGTTTGCCCAACGGTCATATTTTAGACCGTTGGCGGTCGACCGGGCCGATCGACCGCAAGCCTGTGAGGCTGCCAGATCAGCCTAACGGCTAGTTTTCTGTTGGGGCTATAAATACCCCATTTCTTCATGGTTTTAACTAAGATTTTTAAGAGCAAAAATTCCTACTTTTCTGAAGTGTTTTTACAAGTTTTCAAAAGAGTTTTAAGTGCCAAAAGATCCATCTTATTTGTTTTAAAGTGTTTTGTCATTTTCAAAGAAAATAGGTTTTTGGGAATTGGTTTATTGTTCTTCAATTCAATATCTATTTGGTATTTTTCCCAAGAGTATTTCTTTGATCAAAACACTTGTTTTCCACACTTGAGCTTATCTTCTATCCTATTCTATTAGGATCTTTGTTTGTGGAAAAAGGAAAGAGGTTTGTGGTTGAAACATACCACTTGTTGTAAACCCTTGATTTCTTGTGTTGCTCCCTCTTTGGTAGAGGTTGAGGTTGTTGTATTGGGTTGGTGTTTGCTCCCTCTTTGGTAGAGGTGGAGATTGTTGTTTACTCCCTCTTGGTGAGGTAGAGTTGGAGTTGGTTTGTATCCCTCAAGTGTGAGGTGGATTGGTTGTTGTTTGGCTACGGGCCTACCCCTCGGTTGTGAGGCGGTGTTAGAGAGAGGAGTTCGGTACTCCTAGTGTTGTAACAAATCCTCCTCGGTGGAGGTTCCCTCGGTGGGAGTATAGTGGATTAGAAATCCTTCTCGGTGAAGGCGGGGACGTAGAGCTAGGGGCTCGAACCTCGGAACATATCTTTGTGTTTGCGTTTGATCCACTTGTCTCTAAACTCTCTCTCTTTACTTTGTGCATAGCATCATTCATAGCATCATATCTATTTGCTTGTGTTTGAGCATTGATTCATATTGTCATATCTATTATATGCTTGGTTGCTTGTGTGTGCCTCACTTGTACTTAACCACAAGAGCTTCATATAGCACCTCAACCCATATCTAGGGGAATCAAGAGGAGTTAGTCCAGAGCCCTTCACGGGGAATTCGGCTACACTTGTGTATTGTACTAAGTGTGTTGCAATTAGTTTTTAAGCTTCCGCATTTAGCGCATTTAGTTTATAGATTAGCCATATCACCTATTCACCCCCTCTAGGTGTTTTCAGTATGATATTAACTTAACTGTAATTTGCCAGAGATATGGTATTAACTTGAAATTTTGAAGACTTGTGACTCCATGTAGGGGAGCGACAAGTGGAAGTTCGTACTCGCTAGGGAGTATTGAAACTTTTTCACTGTTAGAGGTTTAGTGTTAATATAGCAGTGATTGACCTTATGGACCTACCACTCTATGGGAGAAAATTGGTAGGGGACTCTGGTGAGAAAATAGAATAAATTGTCAGAGGTGTAATATTAACTTGACGAATCTTATTGAGGATAATGGCTTGCCAGAGGTTTACTACTAACATGACAAGTCTGTGCTTATTTCACCGAAAAAATAGACACAGGTATTTTGTGGTCCTACCATTCCGTGGGAGGGAAATGGTAAGAAATTTTGGAGGGGAAGACGGGACCAAGTCCCTTAGGATTTTTAGCAAACCCTCAGCTATCAACGGGTTTGGTATGTCATTACCAACTACCGTTTGAGTTGGGCAAGCCATGCTATTCCCCTCAGCATGATGAGCTGTAGAGGACTTATGTTGGACTTAAAAGCCAACATTTTCCTCTATCCTTAGCCTTCTGAGGCATCGAATTTTGATAGATAAACTAGAGAAGAGTATCAAGGTTAAAACTGAAGTTTCGCAGTTTGTCTTTTCTTTGATGTTTACATCATGCATTATGATGTAATTAGTGTTCGGTCGGCTCAAAAATGATCGACCGTAATGTCATTCATTGAAGAAAGAAGCTTTTTTTGGCGTTTTTCCAAATATCTTGGATCTGAAAGCTTTGATTAGAGGTGTAATGCTAACCTGATCATGCGAAGAATCCTACTAAGGGTAGTACTTCTTCAAGAATCTGCTATTGATCAGCATCGTGAGAGTATTGCCGTCTGAGGTTATGAGGCGGTATGCTCCATTCGAGTAGACTGACTCTACTACAAATGGTCCTTTTCATTTGGGATGAAATTTTCCTTTGGTCTTATGCATCATCACCATGGGTTTTTTGATAGCTAAGAAAAGGTCACCTTTTTTGAAAGTCCACTTCTTGACTTTCTTGTTGAAAGGTCTGATAATTCGAGCTTGATAGAGCTCGATTTGCTATTGAGCTAGTAGGCATTTGTCGTCCAAAACTTTCAGCTCCTGGAATCGCAGATTTGTCATCTCCATTGTCAAGGCAACACGCAGAGATGGGATCTAGATTTTTAGTAGGAGTATGCCTCACACTTGTATACCAAAGAGAACGGTGTAGCTTTCGTCGGGGTTCTCACTGTTGTGTGATAAGCTCATAAGCATTCACCTAACTTATCATCCAATCGCGTTGGCTCTTCGAGACGAATTTTTTGAGAAGTTTCCCAATGGTCTTATTGAAAGCTTCTACAAGGCCGTTAGCGGCTGGATAGTATGCCATTGAAGACACACTCTGGATCTTGAACTTGTTATAGAATCTTTTGAATGCTTGGCTGAAGAAATGAGGCCCATTGTCATGGACAATCCGTTGTGGCACGCCAAAGTGGTAGACCACATGATGTTTAATGAACGTGATCATGTCAGATATTTTTACCTCCCTCAAGGGGATAGCGTCAGCCCATTTGAAAAAGTAATCAGTTATAGCTAAAATTAACTGGTATCCTTTGGATGAAGGCGGGCTGATAGGACCAACCATATCCATTCCCCACATTTTGAATGGCCAGGAAGAATCTATAGGGCGAAGATGTCCTATGCCTGGTGATTGAAGTCACCACAGATCTGAAAAGCGTGGCATCACTTAATGTAAGCGTGGCGTCAGGGATCATTTTTGGCCAATAATATCCAAGTCTTTGGAGTCGATCTCTAAGTTTTGGACCAGGTTGGTTAGCTCCACACATACCGTCATGAGCCTCTTTGAGTGTTTTCTGTGCCTCTTTATGTGACAAGCAGTGGAGGAGAATTCCATCATGCGATCAGTGATATAGCGTTCTTGTGATCGCATTGTAGTAGAATTTAGGGGCTTTCCTTTTAATGGCAGTCGCCTCTTTAGGGTCATCAAGCAAAATGACATACAATGCATAGTCAATATATGACAATCGCCAATCCCTGAGCTCTGGACCTGCCATAATCTCTAAGAGTTTCTTTGACTTGAAGGTTCCCTGCTGGAATCTGCTTATTTTTTAGGGCGAGTTTTGGACAGTACAAGTCATGATTGTAGATAAGTACTTTCTCTGCTGCTCCGGCTGGAAGAGCCAAGGAAGCATGAGAGATGCCAGTGCATCTGTATGCGTATTTTGCAGGCGAGGTACATGGTTGATGTAGAAGTTTTTGAGCCTCTCTGCCATGTGGAAGTTACATTGCGATAGGGTACCAAGTCTTCATGTCTGACTTCGTACTCCCCGTGAACCTAGAGCTTTAAATCACTGTATGCTTCGAGATTTTTAACGCCAAACTCATCGATGATTTGCATCCCGATCAAGAGAGCATTATATTCTGTTACATTATTGGAACATGGCTCAGTTAATGAGAATGCATGAAAGATTACGTAATTCTGTGGGAAGACAAGTACTACCCCCACTCATGTTATGATATTTCCTCAAGGATCCGCTCTTGATGCACTGTCGAAGAAGAATTGCCACATCTGTCCTTCAAAAGACGTCTGGGTCAAGCAAACTTCAGCGATCTCCTTTGGGAGATCTTCATAAAATTTGGTCGCCCTTGGATCTGGATGCTCAGCCAAGAAGTCTACCACTGCCTGTCCCTTCATAGCTTTTTGTGATAGAAATTGCATCTAATATTGGGAGAGCAACATGACCTATTTTTCCAATCGACCATTCAGTGATGATGGCTTCATCATAAGGAATCTTAAAGGATTGACTTTTGATATGACGTGTATGGTTTGGCCCACCAAGTAGTATCGCGTCTTCTGGATGGTGAATACCAACACCAAGCATTCTATTTCGGTTGGGTTGTATCAATGTTTAGCTCCGATCATACTTTTACTCAGGTAGTAGATTGTCTGCTCATTTCCCTGATTATTATTCTGAGCTAGTAAAGCCCCTAGAGAATGATCCATAACTCGAACGTATATTAGGAAAGGTTTTCCTGACACCGAAGCTGTAAAGACAAGTGGATGCGTGAGGTACCACTTGTTTTTCTCGAACACTTATTAGCAAGCATCGTCCCAGATGAATGAAACACCCTTCTTCATCAATTTGGTGAAGGATTGGCATCGTCCTGAGAGATTTAAGATAAACCTACGGATATATGCTAGTCGCCCTTACAATCTTCTAAGCTCTCTAAGATTTCTTGGAGGTTGTATTTTCTGGATGGCGCGGACTTTCTCTCGGTCGAGGTGGATTCCTTTGGATGTCACAGTAAACCCGAGAATTTACCACTGGCTACCCCTACGAAGGATTTGGTGGGATTCATCTTCAATTGATTCGCGTGCATGATGTCGAATACTGTCTTCAGATCTGCTATGTGATCACCTTTGGCATGACTTTTCACTGCAATATCATCTACGTAGCATTCTACTGTTTTGCGAATATGCTCGTGAAAAATTATATTCATAGCTCTCTGGTATGTCGCCCCTGCATTCTTCAATTTGAAGGGCATGGCAGTATAGCAATACACCCCTAATTGTGCCCTAAAAGATGTATGCTTCTCATCGTCAGGGTGCATCTTAATTTGATTGTATCCCGAAAATCCATCCATGAAAGACATTCGTTCGAACCCACATGTGTTGTCGATCATGACATCCATGATTGGCAGGAGGTTCTCATCTTTAGGACACGCCTTATTTAGATCATAGAAATTAATGCAAACCCAGATCTTCCCATTCTTCTTGGTTACGGGGACGATATTGGCTACCCAATCAGGGTATTGTTCTTCCCTGATAAAACCAGAGTCTATAAGATTCTTGACTTCCGACTGAATCGGTTCCATTATCTCCAGGCGAAACCATCGTGGCTGTTGCTTGACGGGCTTCGCATACGGATTGATGTTGAGACGATGCATAACCACTTGAGGGCGAGCCCATGCATATCCTCGTAGTTCCAAAGCGAAAACATCTATATACTCTTGCACAAGAGATATCAGATCTTCCTTCTCAAGGGGTGATAAGTTTTCGCTTATGAAGATGGGCTTGGGATTAGCCTCATCTCTAAGATTAATCTGGGTTACCTTATCCTCTGTAGGTGGTTTGCGTTGTTCAAAGGGAATATTTCAAAGAGTATTTAGGTGTTTGATCCAAGGATCTGTATCTGACTGGATCATTTCTTCATCTCCATCTTCCGGGTGGCTTGTTGAAAACATGTTTACCGAAAGTTCTTTGAAGATGTTGCCAATACCGATATCTGACTCCCACGATGACGTGCTTGACGAGTGATTATGGTGTAATGACCATTCGGACTCAGATGCTGATGAGATTGGAGTTGACACATAGCTCAACCCCCTGCAAGTTTGATGATAATAATAATCAGGGGCTTTCTCGTTTGGAACGAAGGATCGAAGCAGTGTTCTCCTTCCTTTGTCGAAGTTCAAGCCAGGACCACTTGTTAGGTCATACCTCATGTTCTCCATCATTCTGAGTACATTTGACTCGTAATGAGAGAACTGAGGAAGTTCATTCTCGCTTTCTGAGTCTTCTTAAGTCGTTAGTTTGGACTAGATTTTTCTGAAAAGGATCAATTTTTGGCCTTTGTGTCTTGCTGGGACCTCAAAAATGATTCCTGTACATCGTTGACGCTTTGATATACTATGAGAGATGATCTCACCGGTATATGCAATGATGCCAGGGCTTTTATTGCTAACCAGGGGTCATCATCTACATCGGTACTAGTATGTGATGGCACGGAATCAGAAGCAAACACAAAAAGTAAGCCAATCTAACTCTTCATTAATATACCACTCCCTACATCATTGGCGGTGTTACTGACATCGAGCTTATTAACACTCGTTACAAGTGGATTCAACTCCCAAAGCATTCTTCTTCTATCTCTAGCTCGACATCAGCTTTGTTACCAGTGTCTAGTTCTTCTGGCTGAGGATTCTCGTTTATCTCCAGAGAATCCTGGTATAGGAGGGAGTCTATTAAGTAGTCCTCTACCCCCTTGAACGAATACCTTCGGCGATCAACGTTCGAACTTTTCCATCTCCTCAACATACTTCATGACTTGATGGAGAGTAGAGGGGAAGACAGAGTTGCGATGAATCCATGGTCGTCCCAGCAGCAAATTATATGAAGTGTCAGCGTTGATAACATAGCACATCACCTGGATCTTAGGTCCCTGATCTGACATTTGAGTTTAATCTTTTCCATTGGGCGCGTACCATTGGCGTTGAAACCGTAAATGGTAGTTTGAGTGGCGCTCATTCGGTGAGTGGGGTTTCCAAAGTGCTGCATGACCCGGCGGGGCATGATGCTCAACGCGGATCCTGGATTCACCTGAATGCGGTTCAGTTCAGACGATCCAATATACCCTGTGAAGTACAGGGGCCTATCATGTTTCCCCCTAACTTGTATGTCATCTGGGGTGAAGGTTATGTAGGGGGCATGTTAAGAGGCGTGGAGGCAGTCTTCTTCATCTTCCTTCTATGGTTCAGCCAGAATCTGGGCCATGAAAGCCTCTACATCGGCTAAAGTTTCTCTCAAAGCTTCCCTAGTTGACTTGGACAATCTCAGGAGCTCATAAAGGGTGATCCTGGCCGGGATATTGGCCAATTGAGTTAAGACATCAAAGCGGTAAGGTGTTGAAGATTCTTCCGCTTTGCCCTTCGGAAGGGCCTTAGCATATGGAAACTCCATTTGCTTCTCCACGGGTTACTTTGTGGATTGCTTGGTTGGCTTTGGGGTGGCTTTAGGCGGATTTGCCACCATTTTGTCGTGTTTCTTCAAGTATGACTGACCCGAGCAGGTCCCTGCTACAAGCGGCGCATTCAGTTTGTAGCAAGGATGATTGTCTCCTCCTCCGAATCAGTTAGCGAGGGGACATCAGTTTTTGCTTCTCAGGAGGAAGCACACACCACATTGCAAGGCGAAGCTTTTGCTTTGCCCCTGGACTTCCTGTTGGTAACAGTAATCCACTGTTGGCCTTCCACGAGATCGGGATGAACCCACATGATCTCGCCTGAGAGTTGGAACAGGTACGAGACTTTCTCCCGCTGGTGGTGTGGATCTGTATTGAGCACCCTTAGTCCCCTTTCGGGATGGGAACTACTCCGGCTTTGTAGGCTAGACCCCGAACTGAAGAAATGATGTCATATTTGCTGTCACTTTCTTTTGCTCTGGGCGAAGCTTGAGCACCTCCGCATCAATCAAAGCTTGGAGAATGTCTTTAAAGACGTAACAGTTCTTGGTAGGGTGCCCCAGCATCCTGTGGTACAAGCAATAATTGGGGTGGTCAGTCTTGCCAATCTCTTCAGGATGTCTAGCTTCATGAAATTTTAGTCTGTTGCTCTTGTTGAGTAACTTGAACAATAAATCTACATGCTCATCCTTGAAAGAGTACTACTTGTTGGTGCGTGAGTGAGTTGAAGAGCTAGGCCCTCTAGCCGGTTGGGGATTAGAGGGAGACTTTGTCTCTGTCTCCGGTGTGTCCTTCCTTTTAGCTTCGAAAGATGCTTCTGGCACGTGCCTCGTTGACTTTTTGGGTCTGAGTTTATTTTCATCTGCCTTAGACAATCTCTTTTCCCTGTTCGCCTTGCTGGATTAACTGCTTTCAAGTAAGGCTTTCAGCTACTCTATCTGAGATAGGAATAAAGTTTGGAAATTGTGACGACATGTTTCCACCAGGGTGGCCTGGATCATACCGCTAGGACATCAGAGTGTCATATTCTGAAATCTCTCCCCAAATACTTTAACTGACTCTCCTTTTCATTGTCTCGTCTCTAAGAGAGTTGGCATGGTAATTTCTGAGTAATCTTCAAAGAAGCGTGTAAGGAAAATCTTCTCTAGATCAACCCAGTTCTTGATGGAGCCTTCTGGGAGCTTCATGAACCATTTAAAAGTGATCCCCTTCAGGGTGCCGATGAACAAACATGCCAGTATGGCATCATTTGATTCTACATTCCCTATCTAAGACTTGAAGTAGTATATATGATGGTTCGGTGACCCCTTGCCGTTGAAGGCCTGCAGGGTCGGAACTTTGAACTTAGGAGGGTACGAGACAAGATTCCACTCAGCTGAGTACGATCGGACCACTCCTGCTTCTTGTAAGCCTCTCCGACTGGCAAGGGCTTCAAGATGCTATTCCAGTTTACTCATTCTTTTAGAATGAGTGCTCGTATTCTCTGAGTTTCCTTCCTCTTCGGATGGAGGTTTGGACAACTAAGAGTTGGAATACTCCTCCTCCTCAGTTTGTGTAGAAGACGAGCTTTTCCCTTCCTTCCGTTTGCCTTTGAACTTCTTGGAAGACGTCTTGGGCTTAGGCTTCTTCTTTTTGTCCTCGAGCAATTGCGAAAGTATTTGCTTGATGCTATCGATCGATTCTTATTGAGCATGAATCATATCGAGCTGCTCCCTCTGGGACTGATCTTGCTGCTCAAAGCGTCTGGCCATTTCTTCAGGAGCGCTCGCCATATATGCAAAGGCTTCTTTCTCTACAGAAGAGTTTGAGGCCTGTGATTCTATGATGGCAGAGTGTGACTTGCTTACTTCAATTCCTCGGGTTAGGGCACTTTAGTTTATTGGGGCTATTACGCCAGTTCGAGTGCGGGTATGCCAGTACACTCCTTCCGGCTCGGTGTCAGACTCGCAGAGCTAACTATTGGCTGCTTTTTCTTAGTCTTGCTTGGCGTAGTGCTTGGACCTACCTTGTTTGCAGTAACTTTAGGGTACTCCGTATCAGAGAAAGTTCTCCTTGTACGGGAACGACACCTTTTGGCCGAGTAAGAGACTGACGTAGATGATAACCGTCTGAATACCGACTATTTGCAGTGGCATTCAGAGCGCACCGTTATGATGAGCTGTTCACAGCAGCATAGTGGAGTGATTTGATGAAC